>JAGPOY010000276.1:0-26696 GCA_018983105.1 Silene uniflora | reverse complement strand
TCTTCAATTGTTTACATATTGTGTTTGTTTATTTGGTGCTTAAGTTTTATTATCAAGTATGTTTATCATGTGCTCATTTAATTTCATAAATTTTGCACCTTTGAACATGTTTACCATGAGTGAGTAGTCCCTCCTAGGGTTAGGGTGACCTTAGGTGAGGGAGGAGGATAATTAGGGGGTAACTAGTCTCATTTTGGTATAATTGTTGACTCTTATAATCTTGCCCTCCATGTGTTCGATGAAATGTGTGAACGAAAGTTCACACCTTTCTCGATTTTGATTAACACCCCCTTGATCGACAATGATAGGGGGATGTTTTTGGTGTGTGATTATGCTTAATTAAGACCTAATGCGACGGCTTAGGGATTAGTTTAGGGGTGTAAGACATTAGCTCCTTGTTTAGTCGACAATCTTGCCATTATTTGCTTTCCACCCGATTTTGAGTCTTCCCTCACCTTAAGAGAGCCCATACGCCCTAGCTTTAAATCAATTGTTCACACCTCAACACATTTCACTTGCTTTAGTTCATAGCTTATCATTAGTCAAACTCTATTACTTGGTTTTAGGCTAAACTTTGACTTCGAGACAAGCTAGATAGAAACCCCCGCCATCTTCGCGTTCGACCCCAACTAAATACTACTTTTAATTGGGTTTTATAAATTTCTTTGATGGAGGCATTGATGACAAATCCTACTCATCACCTGTCTACGTTGCATACGATTGCTCACTTGTCTACCACCACAGTAGCTACAAATATTCGAGATCAAGCAAAAGAGCACCTCGATCAAGACCCAATAACGAGGGCCTTGAAACAGTTAGCCATCGATGGGAAGACTCGCAAGTTCTGGATAGAGGATAGACTTCTGTTTACCAAGGGACATCGTATTTTTGTTCCAACGGCGGCTGGGTTGCGGAAAAGTCTCCTACAAGAGTGCCATGATACATTGTGGGCGGGTCATCCGGGATGGCAAAGAACCTTATGCCTACTGAAGCGGAACTACTACTGACCACAGATGAAGGATGATGTCATGGAGTACACCAAGACCTGCCTTATTTGTCAACAAGATAAGGGAGAGAAACAGAAGCCAGGAGGGCTGCTCAATCCGTTACCAGTGCCGACCCGGCCATGGGAAAGCATCTCCATGGATTTCATGTAATACTCCACTGAACCGAATAGGTTATTCGGGTGGGGTACTTCCTTGAAGAGGTCCAATGATAAGCTTAAATGACTAGTACTTAAAGGGATTGAAAGTACTACTCATATCAACAAAGTGCACTTTCTTTTATGGTTATCCATGCAAAAGAACTCCACAGTTAAGCGTGCTTGGCTGGGAGTAGTCTTAGGATGGGTGACCTCCTGGGAAGTTTCCCGGGATGCGCATGAGTGAGGACAAAATGCGCTATAAAGGACATGTGTTGATTTGTGGGCCATGTACACAGCCTGGCGAGCTACCGTGGCTAACATTTCCGGTCCTAGGTTTGGGCCGGGGTGTTACATTTCATATCTGGGTTGCCGAAAGTGGGGGCATTGAGTGTAATCCTTGTCATTGTGGACCGATTCTCGAAATATGCGACCTTCATTCCTCTTCCAAAGGCTTGTAGCGCAGAGGAAACAGCCACGATGTTCTTCAGGCACGTCGTGAAATATTGGGGGCTACCTCAAAGTATAGTCAGTGACCGAGACTCTCGTTTCACGAGACTATTTTGGGGAGAGTTGTTCAAGCTCTTGGGTTCAACTCTCCGGATTTCATCAAGTTACCATCCCCAAATGGATGGCCAGACTGAACGTTTCAACAGCATGCTAGAAGAATATCTGCGGCACTTTGTGGGAGCAACTCAAATGGAGTGGGTGCGACTCCTTGATGTTGCTCAATTCTGCTTTAATGTCCAGACGAGCTCCTCTTCCAATAAGAGCCCGTTTGAACTTGTTACAGGTCAACAACCTTTATTACCTCCCACAGTTGCAGATGTCTATGGCGGTCGCACGAAGAAAGCTCATGAGTTTCCCAAAGAGTGGAATGTGAATGCAGAGATTGCTCGGGCGTACCTGGAGAAGGCGTCACGCCGCATGAAGAAGTGGGCAGATGCGAACCGAAGACCAAGGGAGTTCCAAGTAGGCGACATGGTCATGGTGAAGTTGAACAAAGAACAGATGAGATTTCTCAGGGGACGAGACAAGCGGCTGGTTCGAAAGTAGGAAGGCCCAATCCAAGTGATCAAACGGATTGGGGAAGTGGCATACAAGCTCGAACGCCCGGCCTGGATGAAATGTCACCCGATGTTCCATGTCAGTTGCTTGAAGCCGTACCATCCGGATCCAGCAGATCCTACCCGCAACAAGAGCAAGCGTGCAAACATCTGATCCAACCAACTTCCAGCATCATCAGCCGACCGAACCAGCCTTGAAGACTTCCAGCGTTGCCGAGGACGACAACAGATTAGGTGGGGGAGAGTGTAACGAGCCGCCAAGTCCTAAAATTTGCGCGCACGATACGTTCACTTCGAACCCTTAGATTTTATGTTTCACTTATGTATTTTTGTTTCTGTTTTCTTTAGTCATGTAGTACTCCAAGATTACTTCCTGCGTGTCGAATCTTGGAGCTAGTTAAGTAGTTTAAGATACGTTTCTAGGCGTTAAGAAAACGTATCGTTATTGTGCACAATCAATGTTTCCTGCTACCAGGATGTAAATATCAAATTTCCCTCTTTAGGGAGTGCTAGTGAATGAAAAGCTGCTTCCTACCTTGTGCCTTCGTATTGCTTGTTGTTACTTTGTTGTGAACGAGTCTTTGCCTTCACTTTACTAACAAGCCGTGTTTATGGGATTGCCACTAGGATCCCGACTCACACCCCCGAGACCGATTACGAATGCCTAGTGCTTGACAAACACTAGTGCTTAACGCTCTCGCTTGCATTCTTGTCGAGTGTTTAGACAAAGGTGCGCGGCACGTCCCGACTGAAAGTTTCGGACTGTGACACCTAGCCACCCTTCTCTAACCCGACCCGCTCATGAGTCATGTTCGTAAGAAAGGCAAGTACAACTGTACAAGTTGTCTATTTGGGTTGGCGGTTTGGCACTTGACTAAACTTGAGGGAGCTTGCTCACTTCCTGGGCTAGGGTTGTACATAAAGTAGACCGGACCGGTAAATTGGACCGACCCGGACTGATCGGTTTGGGCCGAACACAATCGGGCCCGGTCTCCGAGTCCACATAAATAATGTGGCCGTTCTCCGGTCCTTCCAAGTAAAAAAAATCACTTTAAATTACCTTTAAAAATGGAACCGGTCCCATCCAAACCCGGAAACAACCTGACCTTAAGGGTTCAGATCTGGGTTCCCACTTAACCGGTCAGGTTTCCGGGTTTAGGATATGAGGTTGCCCGGTCCGCAGGTCTTTGTGGTCTTGTGCAGTTCTGAACCAGTGAACACCCCTAGTCTGGGCAGTGTGGCCAGATAAGGGCCGATCTGCACTAGAATAGCTATTCGGATCTACTCAAAATCCAATTATTAGCTCCGAAGAATTAGAATAATCTAAAAGTATTTCATAAAATAAATGTGATGTGCACACCATGATAATTTTTACTTTTTAAAAAAAAAACATGAGTTAAATGTCATTTTATCTACCAATATGTAAAGAAATCATCTGGACAACTAATAAAATATTTGTTTTCAAAAAAACTTTTATTAGGTTAGTAGAATGTAAAAGAATGTGTATATAATAGGTAGTAAATATACTACCAACTTTTTTTACAATTATGGGAAACTATTTTTGAAAATGTGAACTTATATTGTTTTTCCCTATTTGTTAGCTATGACAACTCTGCTAAATAACGCGTCAACGGTCTTATGTTGTCTAGTGATAAATTATGTGTTCCTTAAATTTAATTAAGATTAGACATTATTCCTTGCACAAAAAAAAAAAAAAAAAAAGAGATTAGACATTATTCATTGTTAAATTGATAACTTTAAGTACTTTTAAGTCATTGTTTTCTAAATTGCCATTTAGTAAAGGATGTGTCACGTAGTCTGAACACCGAACGGTAACTAATAGTTCTCCTCTCTTACAAAATTAATATAAAATTACTACTGTATTATTTCCATTTAAAGAAAGATTATTTACTTTAATCCTAATAAAGTTTCTCGTTAAATAACCGAAAGTTGTGACATTAAAGAAACGTAGTTAATCATTCGAAAAAAATCATTATACTTTTTGTAATAATCCGGCGGACATAAATAAAATATCATTAATTAATTTTATCTTAATAACAACTAAGCGTCTAAGCGTCATTTGTATTCTATCATCAATCACTCAAATAAATTCAAGAAGACGATTACTTCGGCTTAAAAGTTATTCCGACTCAACTTGGCTCATGCGCCAGGAGAAACATGGCTCACCATTCACCAAGTCACTAGCCAGCATTTCCAGCCTAGCTCAACCCACATTCCCACCTAGCACCGCTCTCTAACCCGACTCGCACATGCTTGTAAGAAAGCCAAGTACAAGTCACAATTTGTCTATCTAGGTCGGGATTTGACCATATTTGAGGGACCTCGCTTGCTTCCTTACATGTGCTAGTCTTGCATAGTGATCAAGTTAGGGCAGATCCGCACCAGCATGATTTATTTATTTTTAATTTTTTTTAAACTCGTGTTAAATGTCATTTTATCTATCAATATGTAAAGAAGTCATCTGAAGAAGTAGTAAAATATTTTTGTAAAAATACTATATTAGATTATTAGGTAGTACTCCTTCCACATCCCTATGTTCTTCACATTTCAATAAAATACTCCTCACATATATTAGAGAAATGGGAAGAAGACTTTTGTGTGGAGGGAGTAGTATGTAAAGGAATGTATATAATAGGTAGTAAATATAAGTACAATTTTTCTTACAATTGTGGAAAACTATTTTTGAAATGTGACCTTGTATTTTTTTCCCCTATTTGTTGCTATGAGTCTATGACAGCTTTGCTAAATAGCGTAAATTTAATTAAAATTGGACATTATACATTGTTAAATTGATAACTTTAAGTACTTTTAACTTTTAAGTCATTAGTATCTAAATTGCCATTTAGTAAAGAATGTCACCTAGTCTGAAAGGTAACTAATAGTTATCTCCTACAAAATTAATATAAAAATGTTATCTAAATTGTCATTTAGTAAAGAATGTCACCTAGTCTGAAAGGTAACTAATAATTCTCCTATCCTACAAAATTAATATAAAAAAATAATAGTATTTTCATTTAAGGAAATGTTATTTACTTTAACCGTTTAACCCTAATAAAGTTTCACTTTTATATTACCGAAAGTTGCGGCATTACAGAAATCTAATTAATCATTCAAAACAAAATCGTTATACTTTTTAAAATAATCCCGCCAACATAAATAAAGTGTCATTAATTAATTCTATCTTAATAACGGATTAACGGCTCAACTCTTTCCCATAATTCACACCATCATCCCATGCATCTTGGACGACCACAAGTCGACAATATTTTCCTACCCTATTCCAACCATTCCACTTATTGAAAAATCCACACTCAAATTCTTAAATCAAGTTAATAAAACTCAAAATCCCTAAAAAAAAAGTCGAATCCATTAATAAGTTATCCCCCATCACCCATTTACCACATGATACAACAAATTACCCATTTATTGCAAACTTACAGTTCAAAATTAACCACCAAGAACATTTACAACACTAGATTTGATTATTTGAACTAGTCCCATCTGCAGCAAAACGTGACACCCACACACACAGTCACACAGTTCACACAGTCACAGATGACATACTTATCCCAGTTTCATCCCCTCAACTTTGTTTAAGATTCTTCTGCCCAAATATATAGACTTTGTGTCCAGATTTAAAGGATCACTACTCTTCTCACTCTCTCTCTAACTTACCCTTTTATCTCTCTACAATCCTACATTTCTAGGGTTTCTGTTTTCCAACAATCAAAATCCCCCATTTTCAGACATCACAAGTTGCAGTAAAACTGTAAAAGATTCAAACTTTATCAGTTTTCAGCAGCTCAGGAAGGTTTAAACCTCTCTAATGGAGTTCTGATGATGATTTGTTCATTACCCATATAGCATTTCTGGGATCTGATTTTTACAGACAGGACAAATTGTTATTGGACATTTTTGCTTGATATTTGTACTTGGTTTCGGACAAAACGAAAGAAATTTGAGGTGGGTAAGTGAGTTTTACCATGGACAGGTCAAGATCTAAGAGAAGTTATTACTATGATGATCATGACCATGACTATGACCCTGAACCTTATTCAAGGACTAGACCTAGGTACAACAGTCATAACTCTAGTTATCATGCTCAGAATCATTATTCTAGTAGTCGTTATCGCGGTGGCGGGTTTGGTGGTAGTGGTGGTGGTGTGAGGATGGGTGGTAAGATGGCCGATTCGTCATTAATGGTTACGACAAGTTATAGGATACTTTGCCATGATTTGAAGGTAGGTGGAGTGATTGGCAAGGGGGGTAGTGTTATAAAGGCTATTAGACAGCATACCGGGGCTTATATCAATGTCCATGAGCTATTGGAGGGTGATGATGAGAGAATTATTGAGATTTCGGATACTAGGAGGAGGGACCCTGATGGGAGAATGCCTGCATTTTCGCCTGCGCAAGAGGCATTGTACTTGATCCATGAGAAGATACTTGAGACCGAAGCGTATGGGGATGAGGAAGGTGGTTATGGCAATGGCAATGGCAATGGGAGGGAAGTCAGTAGGTTGGTTGTCACTAAGACTCATATAGGTAGCTTGTTGGGGAAAGGAGGGAGGATTATTGAGCAAATGAGGATGGAAACCAAGACTCAGATTAGGGTTCTACCTCGCGATCATAATGCACCTCGTTGTGTATCGATGGGGGAGGAGATTGTTCAGGTTAAATCTTCATGTTCCTATGACATATCATCAACTTATTTTTGCTGTGTATGTTTTTAAGTGCATTTGGACTGCCTCGGATATAGTCGGATTTCAGCTTACTTGGACCTCCAATTTATGAATACTTGACTTGTTCTTTTTCCGAATGACTTCAATGTAGGCCTTGACATTCCCTTGCATTTCAGTGATATAGAACAGTTTCTGTGAAGTGCCGAAAGCCTTTGCTTGATGCCAGTGGAACTTGTTACTTAACAAACCACATGTTGTTCACTGCATCTCTGTCGTAGACTATTTCTCTAGCCCGTTTAATGTCTTGAACTTAATTTTTGATCTCATTTGGACCATCCCTTGGTTTGACTCGGAATCATTGGGTTTTAGACAATGACTCATAATTTTACCTTATCTGAGATTGCATAAAGACTCTGGATGATTTGCTTCACCTCAGTTTTGTGCTGTTATAAATGTCATGTGGACAATCTTCCGATTGCCAAGAGTTATGTCATAAAACTAGCTCTGTTGGTGATGTTAGAATCTCAAGACGTTTCTGCCGGAATTGGTTTATAACAGTAATAAATGTAGTGTTTACATTTCACTTGGTTGGTAAAGGTGAAGTCGTAAAACCTTGTTACGTGTAGTTTTTGCATTTCCATTCGTGTATGTGTAACTGAATCATGTCCCACTGAATATTGAACTAGCTTTTCTATCACAGATTGTTGGTGATATGGAGGCTGTGAAGGATGCCTTATCTGTCATTGCATCACGCTTGAGAGAGAGTCAGCATCGTGATCGAAGTAATTCTCAAGGGCGGCATCACTCAGATGATCGTTATGAGGATGACTTTGGTCCATCTCGCAGAGATGGTTCTCCTTACAACTCACGTTCTAATTCCTTCCATTACAGAAGCAACAGCTTTTCATCCCGCAGAGATGATCGTTATGCATATGATTCACATAATGCCTCCCGTACTGAAAATGATCAAACCTGTTTTGAAGACCTTGTTTTTCGGATACTTTGTCCTAATGACAAGGTTGATAGTGTGGTAGGGTCGTCCACTGGTATTCTGGATCTTCTTCAGAATGAAATTGGTGTTGATGTCAAAGTTTCTGATCCTGTTGATGGTTCCGAGGAACGTATAATAACTGTTTTTTCTGATGAGGTATCTCCTAGATAATGGTTGCTGTATTCTGGTCCAGTTTGTGTCTGGTTGATTAGGGTTAGGTCGTTTTGCCTTTTATTTTATTTTTTTATTTTTTTCCGTCTTCTTTTCTGTCATCACCTGATGATGTTTTGTTTTCTTGCATCTTAATCTCACCTAGGGCCTTGAAGATGAACTATTTCCAGCTCAAGAAGCATTGCTGCATATTCAAACCTGCATTGTGGATCTATTACCAGACAAGGATATCAGTGTTACCACAAGGCTGCTAGTTGATTCCCGGGATGCTAGATGCTTCAACGACGATGAATCGCTGTCTGAGATGAAGAAACTTACTGGTGCAGATATAGAAATCCTGCCCAGGAAAAATCTCCCAGCATTCATATCAGCTAATGATGTGCTTGTCCAGGTGTGCATAAAATTTCGTAGTTGTAATGCAAATCCTTTAATGGTTCAGCAGTGGCAGTTTTGGTATGAAGGGTCTTAACCTAGTTCACGAGTATCGCTCTTCAACATTTTGCATGCAATTACCATTGCTTTTCCTTCTATGGTACAGTGGGCAATACACTTTAGTGTACTAATCTTTATCGTAAATGCATATAAGTTTCCAAACTTGAAAAAACCTATTCCTTATATAGCGAGGAAATATTCCTAGCATGTGAATAGGTTTCCGATCAGATAACAGGCTCTTGTAGCGGGTTTCAGTTTACGTTTGTGGCCTTTTCTTTATCACGTGTTCGTTATAATTTTTGGGTCGTTTCTCTTATGCATTAAATACTGTCAAATACTCTGTATGATAAATGATCTCTGCATGCATTATTAAGACATTGAACATACTTTTTATTTGGAATTTATGTGAAAACTGTGGATGTGCTTTAAACTTTAACGGACATTTATCTCTTGTTCTCCTACGGTTTCTTTACTCAGTTGCTTGCTTGTCGTATTTGCAGATTGTAGGAGAGATAAAAGCAGCTCGTGAAGCTCTAGTAGAGGTGACTGCCAAACTAAGGAGTTACTTACACAAAGAGTTTTTGCAAAGGGATATGCTGCCACCATCTAATTCCAGTCCACCTTATGTAAGAAATGGTCGCCATGGATCAGCTTCCTTAAAAGATCCCCGCCCAACCAATGATTCATTGGCTAATGGATCTCCTGCATTGGTATCTAACGGCACACACACAAACGCACCTGTGAGACCAAATAAGGTAATTACTAGGCTCTTACTGTGTGAGACTGCACTCTACTCAATATGAGTGTCTTTATATGAATAAAACCATTAAATAAGCAAGTAAACAACCTCCCCAAGTTGTTATCCGTAAGTACATTGTGATATGTCGACACTTCACCGCTTTCCAGAGATATAAATGCTGGACAGAAATTTTGAATGACAAACAGTTATTCTTTGTGGATTGTGGGTGCATTGCCATGGAGTCCAGATTAATATGATATGTCTTGTTCCTCAATGTTATTGAAGGTATTTTTTTTTTTGGAATAATGACTGGTACCTGTGGCCGTTACCTCATGTGCGCATTGGCTAAAACCCGGTGAGTTATTATCTCATGTTTTAATGCGCTAAGCCAACCCACATGGGCAAGGCAGAAACTTTTGTGGTAATGTGGTGTCCAATAAGAGAATTTTTTTGATTGAATAGAGCACAGAATTAGTATTTTCCTATATTACTCCAACTCAGCAGAGAAGTGCGTGTCCGACAAGTATTGGAGTGTCTGACACGGATTTTTGAAAATTTTGCGATACGAGGATTCGGTCAAATGAGTATCTGAACAATTTTGTAGACACTGATTCGACATGTCTCATTAGAAGTTTTCATTTTGATTTTTCAAATGTGAACTTTTAAAGTATGGAAATCTCTTTTTATGTGTTATTAGAGGAAATGAAAACAGCTTCATTAGGTGAAAGTGTGAAACTCGAGAAGAGAAGTAAACAAAGTTGAATAATTAAATGTAAATTGTTAAAAACATTAAAAAGCCCTTTTGGGCTGTTATTAGAATCATTCTCCTTTTACCTTTTTTTTTTCATCTAGCTTTTCTTTGGCACCACTGAAATCAACTTGTGTCTGAAATAGGTGTATCGGACACGTGTCATGTGATGTTAGCACAAGATGCGTGTCGGACACAGATACGCCTATTTAAGTGAAGTGTTGAGTAACAATAGGTATTTTCCAAAGCTAGTTAAATAATTATGTATTTGTAAGTCTGATATGGGAATAAACTGCACAGTTTAAGTGAGTGATTTTCTTTAGTGTGACTGTCTTGACTCTTAAGAATAAAAAAATGAGTACAAAGCTGATGTGGCGGAGTCGAGCGTGAACTATGTTTGAAGGATAAAGATAGTACGCCTTGAATTTCACCTCCAATAAAGCCCCTTATTTTTTTCTAACACCTTATAAAAATTCTGGATGCGGTAAAACTATGAACGATCGCAACTTGCAAGACTCGGGTCTTCACTCTTCATGCAGTCTTCTGTACGCCTTCAATGAACTGAAGGTTTTCAACTATGTCTTTCTATATGCCTTCAAGTGTATTTTGTCTGTCTATTTTATTCTAACGTTATGAGATTTAGAATAGGGACTAAAGTGTGAAACTAACCGTGTTTTCCATTTCATAATGCCATAATCACGAAGCTTCCACTATTTTTCTTTTTGATCCATGTGTAAATCTTTCCTTTCAGGATGCTGGACTATCAAGTGAAACTTCAAAGCAGAATGGAAATGACCGCCGTGAAGAAAGTGCAAGTAGTCGTCGTGAAGATAGTGCAACTAGTTTGAACAGGTCTTAATCTCTCTTTATTTCAATACCACAATTGAATTTGGAAAGAATCATGATTTTCAGTACTTCACAGCCAATTGGGAAGCAGAATTGATTTCCCGGTTAATGTTATCCATGAATTTTATGTCTTGTTCCGCTTTCAATTCTAGGATCCAACTACCAATGGTCACAAGAAGCACTCTGGAAGTTGTCATACCAGAATATGCAATTTCAAGGCTTGTAGCAAAATCCAAAATCAAGCTCGCTCAAATTAGCGAGGTAAATATAAAATTCTATAGTTTTTCGTTTGTTAAGTGATTTTATTTACGACAGAGGTCAAGGAGCCACTGAAAAGCTATACTTAAAAAAATGGAAATATCAGCAAAAAAAGCATGAAAAAATACTTCCTGTAGTTATTTTGTTCCCGTATTTGACTTCCTGTAATGTCTTTCACTGGTGTGTAAAACTACTTTCCTATCATCTCTGAGCAGCTTTCAGGAGCTAAGGTTACACTGATCGACGATGAACCCAACTCATCTGAAAAATTTCTTAGAATATCGGGGACTCCAGAACAGGCAGAAAGAGCTCAAAGCTTACTCCAGGGTTTCTTCTTGAGCAGTAAGTTCCTCCCTTCAACTAGAGTTATCAAATGGGTCATTGGGGCTGGATCATTTTTGGGCCCGCTATTATCAAACTAGTTTGGGTTCGGACCGTTACCAGATCAGTGATTACAGATTTACAGGACTGTTCAATCCCATCATTTTTTACCCCCAAAGAGAATCCCATCATTTTATTTTTTTTTGCTAATAAGGTTTTTTCAAATTAGTCATTTTGACTTGGTATCCAGTTATGTCATTTTTGCCATATTACATCCTGCCTGCCATTTTTTACGTCTTTGATCGGGAATTTCCGTTTTACTAATTAGTGATTGTACTTTGCCAGTTCAAGATGGCCCTTAAGCTGAGGCAGGGGAAGGTGAATAGAGTCTAGAGTAGTGAACCAAGGAGCTAGCTAACGCGGCGCTCCAATTTTCTCAAACCATGTGAAACTGTGTAAGTGAGTACTAGAACTTTACCAGGGAGCTAGCTAAAGCGGGGCTCCATTTTTCTATTTATGTTGTCTTTCAGACTTTTCTTTATTAGATGTATTATACTCCGTAGATTTCAGCCGACTGATCATCCTTCACATATGACAGGTTTGACTGTATCTGTGTTTGAATGCTCTAAGAATTATCAGTTTTACTCTACCTGTTGTATTATTATGCCTGTTCCCGTTTATTTGATGCATCTTTTATTATTTATGAGTGCTGTTTCTTAATGCAATCTGATACTGAAGACCAGAGAGAAAACGGAAAAAATCCATAGGACTACTCTTTGTTCATCTTATAGGAATGGATTTATGTGTTCATATCTTCTGCAATGCGGAAGTCAACTACCTTAGCTGGTAAAGTCATTGAGTATTGGCACTCATGATCTGGTTTGAAACCCGCTAGCATCAAAACATCCCACCTTTCTAACTCCCTTGACAGAAAAAAAAAAAAAAAAAACTTTTTAATTCTTTCAAAGCTTAGCAAGGATTGCTAATATCCCAGTCGAGGATTGTTAGAATCGTGCACCAGCACAAGGCATAAACTACATCAGTCCAAATGTACAAGACTGTCAGTAGATTACTTTCACTAATTCCTTCTGAATTCTGATGTTGGGACTGGTTTATGCAACATCCTCCAAACTTAGCCTTAAGCCTTGCTAAAATAGCATCTCTGTGATGGGTACTCATCCGCAAATTGCTTCCACAGCAAGCCTCCTGCTTGGTATGCCTGTGCAGCCTGTTGGTCCGAGGGTAGCCTCACTCACATTGATCGTACAAGTTGGCTTTCCTACACATGCCTGCCATACACAAAATGTCACAACCAACAGCAGAGTAAGAAAAGATAGTTTCAAAACTTATGGAAGGAGAATTGGACATTATTTCCGCTTGCTCTACTGTCATTTGCGTCTCATCAAGAACAAAAACTCATATCAAAGGTTTTTGATGTCGTTACCTTACTGATCGTATTAAACGCAGAAGTAGACTCACAAATGCCCTTCTTGTAGCCGCCACAAACACCTTTGGGGTCACCAAAACTAGCAAATTTGATTTCCTTGATAGTACTAGGACATGTTAGCACAAATGTGGCTCCTTCATATGGATTAGCACAAATTTTGTCGACACTTGAGGTTTGGATCTTAATGTAGGACGGGTTTCCTCCATATTCTTCCAACATGATCAATGTGTTCTCGCCTGATGGGTTGAGGAACGATCGAGGAACATGGTACCTGAGTGTTTAAGGAAACGTTATTTGTAGCACTGTTAGTGACCACAGAGTTATGTTACAAGATGGCGATAACACACAGAAGGGTTCTGTTACCATCTTTGGGTGGCATTTCCACAGTTTGTCCTGCACTTCTCAGGTTTATAACCACCGCGATAATCACATTCGTGGCAGCCATCGGCATTAGCAAGAAAGCTTGGCCAATATCGGCCAATACTATTCCCGTTCACCCAAGCATGTCCTTTTCCCATACCAGCAAAGTCCATTACAACCGGATCTTCACCATCTGGACTCTTGAAAGTTGTCTGAAAAATGTGCAACATCCAACATATGGCATTAACAACACAACCCTAGTAAAAGCCTTCTGCCCTTACTGCATCGAAAACTGTATGAACTAATTACGACTCTACAATATTGAAAACACGTGCACTGAATCGTAGATTTTGGCTCGATTTGGAAATGAAAAAAAGAGTAAAAATTATGTACCTTATACCAAGTGAATTTTGAATCAAGTGCAAGGTTAGAACTATGCCACTCCATTTTCGCACTAGTCTCGGGTTTAAACTCGCCTTTTTTCTCACCGTCTAGACCGACCTTGTAGAACCATTGATTAGTACTCAAATCCCTTGCAACTGCTTTGTTATCCTTAGTCCCAAGCAACTGAACTGTACCCACAATTCCTGCAGGTGCTTCATCAAAGAAGGCTCCATAGTTCTGTAAACCCACAAACATGAATATGAGCATGGGTAAACCAAAAAAAAAAAAAAAGGGGAAAAATTACCAATGAAACGTACTTGAAATCCGACTGTTATACTAAGAATTGCGATATTGTTTACGCCTTTGTTCAATTGAAGAGGGGTATCAAAAATGAAATGATAATTTCCCCCGGTAGCCAATCTAGACGCTGCAAGAATCAAGCGATTTACCTTAGATTTACTTAAGAATAGTTTGCAAAACCAAATATATGATGAATTGGAATTTTCCTTTGGTATACACTGATGAGCTTTACCTTTGTATCTTCCATTGAGAAAAGAATGCAAAACATGGCCTCCTTTGGTGTCTACTCTGAGAGTCACTTCGGCACCAAGAAGCAGATCCGTCTCATCCACAGTTATGCTATTTAAAACAAATCAAGTAAATTTGCTTAGCATATATGTGTGAAATCAAGGAGTTTCTAGACATACTTGATTTGGATGACCCATAATGAGAATTGTGTCGAAAGCTGCATTTATCAAATTATCCTTACCGTATAAATAGCGTAGACGGTTTGGCGTAATGAATGTGAAAAGAGGGAATAACAGTGTTGTAGTACCTGGTCATGTACCATAAGTAATCACTGGTATCATTGGCTTCTTTCTGATCAATTAGCCTATTAAATGAGAAATCACCCTGTAACGGCGACGAGTTTAGGTTCTTGAATAGCTCAACTCTCCATAACCATTGCAACCCTTGCTCTGCCTCACCACCCGATGATTTCATCACCATTACATTGGTTTGAGTGTTTACCTATCAGTTGAAATTGCCAAATTGCCAAATAAACCTATTTAGCCATGACTGAGACTCGGGAGTAAAATAAAATGACTCGATAAACTACACTCCCTGAACTTTGTCGTAGACGTTTGTTGATAAAAATTTCATCTTGACAGTTTGATGCTAACATGTTTCAAACCAGTGGCGGAGCCAGAATTTGAAGTCAGCGGGGGCAAAATGGTAATTTTACAAGTGGATCTTGAATTTTTTTGAAAAATTTAACTAAAAGTTTTGAAATTTTCAAACGTCAGCGGGGGAGAGCCCCCCCACCACTGTTTCAAACTCAGATTCTGAGTAAGACTTCGCAACGACTTTACTAACTAAACTAAATGACATCCGTATAGGGTGAAGTTATATATACCTTAGCAGTGTTGTAAACTTCTTGATTGCAGTCAGGGAGAACACTGACAGACCAAGCAGGGATTGAATACTGTTTGCTTTGGAAGGTTATGCTTGCATCTTTTGCACTATCATTGTTTGCGATGAAACAACTCGATTTTGTGCCAGTTGAGTATATTGTAGCCTGACATGTAAATATACATAGTTTTAAGGAGTTGAAACAGATTTAAGTCATCATACTCATCAATGATAAAAATGTGATACTCACTTCAACATTCGATCCCAATTCTTCTGTCCGAGGTTCACCTTGTAGTAAATTGTTTTCCATTGAATAAAGGAGCTGATGAAGTTGCTTGAGATGCCCCCATTTCGGCTGATAAATATTACCTGGTGACACATTCCGAAAAACATCTCATAAAACCATCAGTCGATGCAAAGGGTAGGACAGTATACAACTATACATCTCTGCTACCCCTTGTGAGTTGTGATCGGCATTTTTTTTTTTTTGTTAAAAAACTCAGTACGAGGTTGTTGGACTCACCATATTCATCAAGAGGCGCGTCATAATCATAGCTTGTAGCCATAAAAGGACCTCCGGCTGTTCGACCAAAGTCAGTACCACCATGGTACTTCAAGAAAAAGCGGGTGAAATCATGTTAATCCAATGAGGAAAACGAGAGAATATAAACTAAGTGCAATGAAGGCTGATTTGGTTCGAAACAGCTAGCTAAATACCATATAGTAATTCTGTAATGAACCGCCTTTCTGGAAGAAGCGTGCAACTGCGTATGCAAGATCTTCAACAGGTCGATGAGGGTGTGATTCCCCCCATGCTTTGTACCTGTATTGTATCACAGGATCAGAATCTAGAGTAATACTTCCATCTTATTATGTTTGGTCCGCAGTCTTGAGATATACGGAGTATTTTCTAAATAAAACGTCTTTCCGTTGTAGAATAAAAGTTGGAAACGCGGTTTTTAGAAGGGTTGATCTCGCTGAAATTTGAGAAAGACGTCGATATGTAATATATCGTGTCTATGTCTATATTTACGGAGTATCATTAAAATTATCGTATTTGTTTGGTTACAAGGCAAAACTGCAACCTTAAAGTCAAAGGTTCAAATTCCGACTAATTTAGTTTAAAAAGTAAGAAATGGATTAGACCGTCTTATACTAGAGTTATAAGAAAAGTGGGCCAAACTCACCAACCAGACCAATTTTCAGTCCAAAACTTAGGAGAGGTAGGTCTATTTGGAATGAAGTAATCACAATAATAGCCATTACATGTATTAATCTGCAATGATATAAAACAATGTGAGAAATTAACTCAAGAAGTAAAAACTGAGACTCGGGTTTAGGCTCACCATTGGTTCGGGTGCATCGGCTTGTTGGCACATGATCCAGGGCTCTGCTATGTTCTGCGCTTGAGCTAATTGTGAGCACCATTTAATGTATTCCGTGCCAGCAGTTTTATATGGTCCCATAATGTTACCATACTCATTTTCGATCTGTCAAACAACCATTCACGCATACAGCAAGTGAAACGGATCTGAAAACATATCTCTAGTACTAATTAATGATCATTACTAATTAAACGGGTATGTGAGCTGATTTAGATCTGTTTCACGCTTACAACCGTCTTAAATAAGAATGTGTATCGAGCATAACAATGATTTCGGCTAAGTGAAGTATTCACCTGAGCAAGAATAATTGGACCACCTTGTGAGGCAAACAGTTTTTCCTTCTTACACATATCCACTATTAGTTTTGTAAAGGTTGCCATTTCATCCTGCAAATATCAAAATAATTAAGAAATGTAAGTCCTTAACCAGGGACGGACCCACGTGGAGGCACGCGCCTCCCCTAAAAAAACGCAAGATGTGACATTCAAACTAATCGTATTACCTAACAGGCTTACACGCGTTTCTTACACTCGAAACTCAAACATGGCTATGATATTTGACAGTGTATATGTTATGCATAGAGCATGCAAATTTTTAAGTGAATAGTTGAGTCTAATACGTGGATGTACACATCCGTGTCGAATACTTCTACTTGAATGATTGATTAATAACACGGGTTGACGATATACGATTTGGTTAATTACCTTGTAAACCTGATTGTTGGTCCTGAGTTTGATGCCTGGTAAGTTGTGAAGCCACATAGGAAAGCCACTGTAAGAATTCAAGTACAAGAATAACATCTTATTTCGTGATTAGCCTAATGATTAAAACTGAGGTACTAAAGAGACGATTAACAGTACCGTCCTTTGATTCTCATATTAGAGGTAAAAGAGACGATTTACTACTTCGTATGAAAATTTTATTACCCAAACAGTATTAACTTTAATCGACATTTTCTCATATAGTATCTACGATTTTTAGATGATGATAATACAAAAAATAGTTAGGAAAGTTTTTCGACGTCTCACCCATAGTTCCATTCAGCACAAACGTAAGGTCCGATCCTTAAAAATCCATAGAGTCCTTGAGTTTGCATGGTTTTAAAAAATCTTACGAAGTCTTTACGTCCATTGAAATCATACTACAACATAAATTAAGAAGAAAAACAATTTATTATTAAGAATATAAGTATATAACCATGAATTATATTCCAACAAAATAATCATGGGATTTTGGTTAACCTGACGGCGAATAGGCTCGTGTTGATCCCAAAATATGTATGTTTCGATGGTGTTAATCCCTCCTTTCTTCGCCTTTTTCATTAGCTCCGGCCACATCTATTGAGAAATCAAACATATATTTCGACTTAAGTAACTAGTTGCCTTACGATATATGGAACATTTTAAAAGTTACTTCGTATTTAAATGTAATACCTCAGGAGTACTACGAGGATAGTGAATAGCCCCGGATATAATCAGTTTCCGTTCACCATTAATTTTGAGGGCTCTTGAATCATAAGATACCTCAATCGAAATGGTTGTATACACAAGACATGAAAAATGACATATAAAAAACCAGACAAAAAAGTGTAAGAAGTTCATAGTATTGTGAATATGTTTTAGAAATGTAAACAAATGAGTAGAAAAGAAACAAATTTGAGCACTAAATAGAATTGAACAAAGAACAAAAAAATGAAGACTCTAAGTTTAGCAGTGACTTTTATATATTTAGTACTTTAGTAGAATTACAATGAAAAAGAGAGAAAATAGTGAGACTTTTTCTCTTAGTATTGTTATTCTTGGTAAATTGGATGTGTTGCAAAAGCTGCAAACTTTAAGTAGGAATTTTACACTATTCTATTTATATTACTCCGTGTCATATAAAAATTCTTATATACAATCGTTTTATACTTTTATTTATACACTATACAGTAGTACAATACAACTGGTCAGTGGTCATGCATAAATGCTTTTATTTATTTCAAGCAATCCTCCCCGATCCTACCACAAAAACGATTCCCTACAACGAATTGAATATCATTTTAAATGATCCCATAATGGATTGTGATTCTAACAATTAATGAAATGAACCTAGAATAGATTGTGATTCTAACAATTAATGATGTATATCTTGTATTCATAAGATAATTTGTGTTCTCTTTTATCGACTCTTTAGAGGTACTGTAAACTCATTTTTATGTTTTCCCTAAAAAGCGGGCCAAGAGGCTTAAGGGACGGGTTACAAGGCGTGTCGGGCTCAAGTTTATGAACCCGAACCCAATGGGAGCGATCAACGAGCCATTACAGGTCAAGGCCTGGTGAGAGAACTGAGAAGACCCGCGGCGAGCGAGTCGCGTCAAACACTAGTTTATGAACCCTCACTCAGCCCAAGTGATCAACGGGCCACTACGGGTCTAAGAGCTGGCTTGCCGGGTCTTGTAAGATAGGATCCGACAAGTGAGTCAAACCGAACATACCCGACACAAGTGAGACTGAGCCCAAGTATGTTTTATTCATGAAATATTTTGGATTATAAAATGTCTAATCCTCCTCCTTCAGTCAAACTTTTGAAGTTTGGCTATGCTTTGCTCCCATGGCAGCTCTCCTTCCTCCACCCACTTCTTCCAGCAGGTTATCTCCCTCCCTCCTCACTCTCTATTTCTTAATTATGCTCTTAATCTCCCCCATTTTATTTTTCTTTGTTAATTACTTTGTAATAAAATGTTTCTGTTCTCTATTAAGATAGAATTTCTTGGAGTTTTTTTAACGTTAATTGGGTTGTTTTACTTAAAAAATTGATGGTTTAAGATTTAATTTTATTAATTATGATGGGTTATTGTTAATTTATAATTTACCTTGAACACTAGTCTCGCTTAAGACCGTCTTAACTTATTTCCACCTCTATTTTAATCGAATGTGAGAGCCGTCTTAAGTTAATACGGTCTTTAACAAGAATTGGTGTACCTTGAACACCTCACATGAAGAACAAACTGATTATAGAATTTTAGAGGTGTTGATTTTAGTTTTTGCATAGAGATGAATTATACAGCTTTAATAGGGTGGTGGAAGATAAAATTACAGATTTTGCCCATTTGTTAATTTATGGAATAATTCTCATAATGGAGGTAGAATTCGCAATTAGTGACGCTAATACTCGTTAATACTCGTTGTTATGCTTGTTTGATCCGCAATCAGCTCGTTCTTTGACTCCGTAAATAAATGAAGGACATTATTCAGATAAAAGAGTAATCTTTCTGTGGGATTGTTTTGAAATTTATCATTATGATTATTAGCTTTGTAGCGACTTTGCGATTACTTGGCATAGATCGGTTCTTGTGTCTTTACTTGTGGCTTGTGAGGTTAATTTGGGTATGGGTTCAATGGCTATCAAAAACAACTTTGATAAATGGACTGTTAGCTTGTTGCACTGGTTGGTGATTCTATGAAGCGTTGCATTTCTGTAATAGAGATTTATGTTCGGTTATCTGTTGTGGCATCTGCAGAATGGGGACTGTGAGCTTTCTTCCTAATCTGACCTCGTCGTCAAGGTGCAGTTTATGCTTCTCCATCCATCTCCAGTATCCAAGTTATGATCTTAAGCTCTACAGAGTTCCCATGGTACATCTTCGCTCATTGCTCAGTGTCAAGGCTAGGTCAGCCACAGTACATGGAACAGCAGTAGGAAATGCCATCGGCTCTACTTCTCCACTTATCCAAAGGTATGGCATCTCCCAAGACTCTCCACATTGGCCTCATTCCTCAATGATATCTTTATTTTTCACTTTTTCTTTTTATCGCCCCTAAATTACTAATGTCGCCTGAGTAAAAGACAAATTTACCCTTTTATTTTATTTTATTTTCCTTCCTTTATTTCATACATCTTCATTCTAGAATATCATCATTTATAAATCTTCATCTAATATAGTCAACACTCAAGCACAATTGATCATACATTATTACCTTGGAATGAATGAAATTATGGCATACCAACCAAAAATAATCTGGATTAAACAACTGAAAATGATAAATTAATTAATTGATGCACTAAGATGCATGGTCAGGTCGTTTGACAAAAAAGCAAAGAATGACGACGGTAAAGTCGATAATACCCAGCAAACTTATCAAATGATGCAATTTGACTTCTGTTCGCACAAGTGATGACGATGAGAGCATCGAATCACGGCAGACATGATTGTACATGCACGAATCACGATTTAACCTAAGCATTGTCAATGTCATGCATGGGCTATGCACGATCAGCAGCCCAAGGGAATTTCGTGTGTGCTACACGAACTGCCCGCGGTGGCGACGTGGTCGGTACACGAAGAGACCATGGTGGTGTCGTGGGAATCACATGAGCCATCCACAGCCACCTCATTTTCCGTACACGAACGGGGCATGCATTATTCATACATCGGTGTGCGAGTCCGCGAAGACTATCCATTGTTGCGTATTAATCCTTGCTGCTAGTTCTAAAGTGATAATGTTAAGTTTCATTTCTTCGTTTTTGTTTTCTTTAATTTATTTTTTCGTTGTTATTATTTTGAAATAAGAGGTTGAATCCGATCTGTTCTATGAACTTTGTAGTTTGAAGTTTGTTTTTATTGTTTCCCTTGAATTTAATTAATTGTTTTTATAGTTATGTAATTAAAATTATGGATTTTGAAAACCTGAAGATTGTTGTGTAATATTGATATGAGAGGAGATAAAGATGAGGGGTAGAATTGGAAAGTTTATACAATAATTCGGGCGACATTAGTAAAACTCGGGCGACAAAAAGCAGCACCCTTATTTTTTGACAATATAGGATATCGATTAAAAACATTAAGGCGGTGACACCCATCACCCATGTACAAGAGGGATGCTAGGGGTTAACTCGCGTAAGTTCTCAATGACTAAATATGAACGGAAGAGGTGGACTTTGAAATTAACTTGACTAAAACATAGCATAAGGGTGTTGCCGTGTTGGGTGTACTCTCTCTATCACATTTTTATATTTCCCATTTGAGTTTTGTTGTCAAAATTTTGGAACTTTGACCACTCTCTCCAAACCATGAAAATATTTGTGCATAGGCAAGGAAATGATGTTTAAAATTAACATGGTCATTTTCTAATTCTCTAATTTTTATTTTTGACAGGCCTGATCTTTTTCTTGATAGATCAAGTCACGCTTCAAACAATGCAGATGATTTTGAGAAGCAACTCCAAGAGTTATTTGACGAAGTCAAAAATTTAATTTCAACTGGAAAAATGACCGATGCCATAGATTTACTTCAAGCAAATTATCATGCAGTAAAAGATCAGTTAGATTCAGGTTTTTCAGGCATTGAGGAAGCCGCAACTCTTGATATCATTGCTTTAGGCTACATGGCTATTGGCGACCTCAAGATGGTTGGATCTTTATTAAAAGTGGTAATTTGTTAAATTTTCTTTTTCAGGATTTTTTAGCTGCAGGTTTAGCCAACATGACTGTAATAGAAGGAGTAGTTATGTGTTCGTTGTTTGATTTTCTGTCTTTTCTTTTGTTGCGACCAGATGAGCAAAATTATTGATTCTTTGGATGATGACGAAATGATTTTGGATTCAGTACTTGTTCACATGGGAAGCATGTATTCAGCAATTGGGAACTTTCGTAAATCAATCTCCATGTATGAGAGGGCTTTAAAAATAGTGGACAATGTATATGGTTAGTATCCCTCACTACTGAGATCTTTCTTTGAAGTTTCATGGTTTTACTGTTTGTTTTGCTCATTAATCCTAATTCTTACATAGGGTTATTAGTTTTTTTCTTTTTTCAGTATTTTCAATGAGCTTTAGCTATTTTGTAACCATGCATCCCCTGGCTATTTATGAGTTAATTAGGATCCTTTTATCGTCTTCATAAGCTTCTCTAGTTGTTGATACAATTAGCTTATACTCACAGACGTGAGTCACAGATATCTTTTTTTTTTTCAATTAGAAAAATAGTGCTCCAAACAATAAATGCTGAGAGGGTTTATTATCACATTGAGTGAACTTCACAATGTTGAAGTAAGTTTACATGTAATGGTGTTGGCATCCTACCAAAGATCGTAGACTGTAAAATTCCGTAGCACCACTCTGGCCAGTAGATGTTGAAGTGCTTCTGTTTTAATGGTTTGTTACCGAGGGAAAGACTGAATTAAGAATAAGTTTGGTTAATCCTCTTTTAATCATATCCTTTGTTTTAGCCACATTGCAAGTTCCAAAAATCACAAAAACTTGTGAGAGACGGTCTCTCATTAAGTTATTGAGAGACCACTTTATCGTACCCCTTTATGTATGTTTCGTACTCTTTTTGTTATTTATTGGGCTTAAAATGTCTATTTCATTTGGTACATAATTTCATAACAATCGTACCTATTTTATCATACATTGTAACCACTTTTAAGTACCCCATTTTATAGTATATGTACCCCTTTTATTAGTACCCAATTTTATAGTATATGTACCCATTTTATTTCTTTTCGTACCATTTTTCCATTAATTTGTAATTGGTCTCTCGACAACTTTAACCACTTTTATTAGTACTCCATTTTATAGTATATGTACCCATTTTATTAGTACCCAATTTTATAGTATATGTACTTATTTATAATTGGTCTCTCAATAAATTTAGTGAGAGACCGTTTCTCAGGAGACCTACTGGTTCTGGTGATGCCACCACTGTATATCTTTGTAATGTATATTTTACACTGTTGTAGTTATCTGTCCGTGTATTGCTAGTTCCACTATTGTCTGCTTCAGTAGTAAACAAAGAAATAATGCATTATTCAGGTCAGTTATGACCTATATCTATTCTGCAGTAGCAAACCTAATTTGTCAAATTTCATGTGCTCTGCCACTTATTTCAATTGCTTGCCAAAGTGGTGTTTGATGCAAGTCTGTAATTTGTGGTTTGTAGGCGAACACAATATTTTTCTTGTCACACCATTATTGGGTTTGGCAAAAGTTCTTGGTTCAAACGGAAAAGCTTCAGAAGCTGCAGACATATACAAACGCGTGATTACCATCATGGAGTCGAGTTATGGTGCTGATAGTGCCAATCTTATACTGCCCTTGGCATGCCTTGGCAATCTCCTATTAGGTCAAGGCAAAGCTGATGACGCAGAAAATCCGTTTACCAGGTTACTTATCTTTCTGCTTTTATGTGTTTGTGTTTGCGTATGTTTGATGTTTAAATTTGGATACTTAGTCATGATGAACTCTGAATGTCCCCATTTTGTAGGATTGTGAATATTTATACGACTTTGCATGGAGAAAAGGACGGAAGAGTTGGCATGGCTCTTTGCTCTGTGGCTAATGTAAAATGTGCTCAAGGTCAGTTTGTAGGGCTGTGTTATTAAATCATGTTCTTTTGTCGAACAAGGTGCAATTTAGGTGCAATTATTTTGTTCTGCAGGTGATGCAGACGAAGCCATTCATCTTTATAGAAAAGCTCTTGAGGTCATTAAGGATTCAGGATACATGGCACTGGATGACAATGTTATGGAAAAGATGAGGATCGATTTAGTGGAGTTGCTTCATGCAGTTGGAAGGTATTCTATATTATTTTCCGTTTTGGATTTTTATTTTGTGTGTGTGTAAGCGCGCGCGTGAATGTGATCAATAAAATGTTTGTGTGTGTAGTATTAAAAAAAAAAATTCCCTTTGTTCTTCGGAGTCAAGTCCACGGTACTGACTCCTCAATTAAATGAAGTCGATTCGTAACTTCACTCTCGTGTTCTTACCATGGTACTTTACCAGTATAAAATCTCGGAATTCGTCATCGTGGTTTGATCTCGGTCATTGGCGATAATGCGTCAAAATGCACTTACGGTAACCTATGCTACTCAAACTCTTCATATTCCCTCGCGTACCAGTGGTGGACAGTGGACACTCAACTGCTTTGTCATGGTTATGACACTGAGATTTTAAACCAAAAAACATGAGAATTTTTCATATCTTATAGCTGATTCCGACACTTAAGTACGCACTATGTATCCCTGATTTAATACAACGGCGTTAGCCACTCATTTATTGTTGGCCTGTTTATATGTGGTTTCTACAGAAGTGACGAGGGTCGAGAACTACTGGAAGAGTGTCTAGTGATCACCCAGAAGTATAAGGGGAAGGACCATCCAGACCTGGCTACTCAATTCATAAACCTTGCAACCTCTTACTCATTATCAAAGAATTATGCAGAGGCAGAAAGGTTGCTCAGGATGTCTTTGCGGGTCATGATGAAATCTGTGGGCCCTGACGATCCATCCATTACTTTTCCGATGTTGCAGCTTGCTGTCACTCTTTCTAACTTACAAAGAGACAAAGAGGCTGAGAGACTTACTGTTGATGTTTTGCGGATCCGTGAGGCAGCCTTTGGAAAAGATTCTCCTCCAGTTGGTAACTCTCTGTTCCTCCTCAGCTCGCTATACCTTTATACCAACGGCTATAATTCTTATTGCTTGCCGCTAAATCGATCAACAGTTAGTACTTGGTAACTTACTCTACATACGCAAAACCGTAATAACCCAATAACAAATGGGTTCACATTGCCCAGTGTTAGTACCACCATACTGACATGGAATATTACAAAACTAGATGACCGACATTTAGTTGGTATAATATTGCAGAGGTGGTGTTACAAAACTAGCTACTACCGGCCGACACCCTATCATCAATAAATCTATGATTGAAGAACCTCGTTGTGATTTACTGTTTCTAGTAGGTATAGGAGTAGTGGAACCGGGGAGTGGCATTTGTTATTCAGAATGTGTTTCGCAATTGTCATAACTATTTTCGCTAAAATGTGCTTTGTATAATGATATGGATTAAAAAAAACATTGCGCTTCTTATTACCAAATACGAGAATCGTACAGTGTGGGATTAAAGAAAAGCATTCCCAGCTCTTATTACTACCTTCGGACACAGATTATATGGATTGTATGTATTCATACATTGATTTTATGTGGCGCCACGCTAAGATAACAAGAATGGAACTAATGTTCAATATTCCATGTTTATTTCGCAGATTTATCGTCCTTTACCAAATTAGTTCTTGTTTTGATGTGATTTAACTGGTGCTGCAGGGGAGGCTCTTGACTGCCTAGTTTCGATACAGACCAGATTAGGGGAAGATGACGATAAGTTACTAGATTTGATGAAGAGGGTGCTCATAATTCAAGAGAGGGAGTTTGGTTACGAGAGCGAGGAAATATTGACAACCTTGAAGAAAATCATATATTACCTGGATAAATTAGGAAGAAAGCAAGAGAAAATGCCTTTGCAGAGAAGGCTATCTGTTTTAAGAGAAAAGCACAAACATACTGTTCATTATTAGTTCATCTTTTTCTCTTGTAACCCGTAATATGATTTCGCGTGTCCGAGCTCGGCTAGTTAAGTTTCCGATAAAAATGCTTGCGAATTGCATAATGCATTGTGTAGAATGTAGATAGACCCAAGATTAAGTGACTTGCATAGGAAAACTAATTTAGCTGGTGAAGTTACACAAATTCTTGTTTCAAACGGACCATTTTGGTCTTAAGTAATAAGACGGGATTTTGTCACCATTTTACATTAAAATGTTACCACTGTTGAAAAACAAGTGTTACAGCTTATGGTAACTTATTTTTCAATAGTGGTAACATTTAACTGTAAAATGGTGACAAAATCCCGTCTTATTACTTAAGAAACCAAAATGGCCCGTCTTAAGCAAGACTAACTGGGTGAAGTTATTGAATAGAGTTATACTAATGGCTTGATAGCGGAACCTATCAACATGAAAATTGTGTCAGAAATTATACCGTCATGAATTATACTTTTGTGACGTCATTGCAATATGCTGCTTTGATGGACCCGGACCCAGACCGGGCCAAACGATGAGATGATTTACGTGCGTCGAATAGTAGTGGCAATAAATGGCAATTGATTTTACTGGAAATTTGTGGACTTAAAACATGTAGCTTGTAGGTCCTATGATTATATAATATGTTGACTGATGTGACAATTTTAGAAATGTCAAACTTCTAAGGGGGTGTTTGGTCGAGGCATTTGGAATGGATTTCATCCATTTAAGTGTTTGGTTGACATTTTTTGGAATGGAGTTTGATATCCAAGGGGTTCTAAATCCATTCCAATCCCATGGAATCTCATACCTTGGAATCTCATACCCAACCCTCGCCCATGATTCTAACTCCATTCCACCACACATAAACCCTAGAATTGTAAAAAGCAAGAATAAAAAAGAAATGCAACATTTTTACGTCCAACTCTCCATTGATATTTTCTAAAATTTTCA
>JAGPOY010000275.1:11172-37832 GCA_018983105.1 Silene uniflora | reverse complement strand
ATGCTCAGTTCTGTGTTTCATATGAAAGACCTTGGAGATTTGTCCTATTTCCTTGGTTTGGAAGTCACTAAAACAAGTCAAGGCTTGTTCATATCTCAGAAAAAGTACACAGTTGACATGTTAAAGGAATTTAAGATTGACAAGCAAAGATCTCTTAAAGTTCCTCTGGATATTCATTGCAAGTTGGATCCAGACAAGGGAACAAGGATACCAAATCCAGAACTGTACAGAAGAATGATAGGAAAGTTGATATACCTTACCATTACAAGACCAGATATATCCTTTTCTGTGCAGCTGTTAAGCCAATTTATGCATGCTCCAACTTCTGATCATCTTCAAGCAGCCAGAAGAGTCCTGAGATACCTTAAATCTGCACCAGGGCAAGGAATTTTGTTAGCCAATGACTCTGCTGCTACTCTGACTGCATATTGTGATTCAGATTGGGCATCATGTCCATATACTAGAAGGTCTACTACTGGCTACTGTGTTCTCCTAGGTTGCTCACCAGTGTCATAGAAATCAAAGAAACAGAGTGTGGTGGCCAGGTCCTCAGCTGAAGCTGAATACAGGGCAATGGCTCTAACCACATGTGAAATTACCTGGTTAATGTCCCTCCTGAAAGATCTGGGATTGACTAAACTTGATACTGCTGCATTGAAGTGTGATAATCAGGCAGCCATTGCCATAGCAGCAAACCCAGTCCTACATGAGAGGACTAAACACATTGAAATCGACTGTCATTATATCCGGGATCAAGTTGCCAAGGGAGTTGTCAAGCCAACCTATGTTCAGTCAAGAAACCAAATTGCAGATGTGCTGACAAAACAGTTAACTGTTCAGCAACACTCTAGACTTCTAAACAAGATGGGAGTGATGAAGAGTTCACACTCACATCTTGAGGGGGAGTGTAAAAGGTTGGCCCAAAACTTAACAAGAATTCAGCAAGCCCAATCTCATGACAAAGAAAGAAGGCATGGGATCATGTGCAATGAAAGGACTACCTAGGCAAAACAAACATCAGAAGAAGAGAATTGGCTGCAGCTAGAAGACAAAAGAGTTGGTGAAATGACAGCTCATATGAATGTTGTAGATTGTCTTGTAGTAGGAGGATTAGGTTAAGTCTTGTATGAATTCTCCTATATATACTCTTGATGTAAGAACATTATGCTCAGACGAATGAAACATAATTTGCAACCGCACAAAGCAATATTCATCACATAAACATTTGATAAACTTCTCAATTCAGCATACAATGTTCAGGTTTATTGAACTCAACAACTCAAAATATATATGATTTATACACTCCCCAATTTGTCCACACATATAGGAGCTATCCTTAATACCCATGCCATAATTGATTAGTTTGTCATTGGTGTTCAGAGCTTCATGTGCATATAATTAACCATCCCAAATACCGGTGTTTGGGTATTACCCATACATTCCAAATGACATTGTACTAGTTAACCTGAGCATGGTTGCCTCTTAGCCATTCATAGCACCCTGCAGGAGAATAACCTTCTGCATGTACACCTCATTTCCCATTTATATAGCGAGCAGCTATATCCTCCTTAACTCTGTAAATTCTCCTCCAAACCTAGCTGGAATTGGTACTGACTGGGTTTGTATTCCAACCAGCTTTGACCTCTCAGATAATTATGTTGCACCCATTTCACCCTATTCTCAACCACCCAATCTACCAACCATAGCTCTATTCCAAGTGACAATTTTAATTATAGGATTTTATCATTAAATAGTGAAGAATAAACAAGTGAGATTGATGAAATGTGCTCATTTTACGATAAAATGTGAACATTTCCTCACAAAAGGTTCTCCTATGTTTATTGTTAGAAAGTAGCAATTTTAATTATAGTATTTTATCATTAAATGATCACGTTTTTTTTTTTTAATAAAACGGTGACATTTTATCGTTATAAGTTAAGACCGTCTTAACGCACTGTTAAAGACTGATTGACCACTAGCTATAATATACTCCAAGTCCCGGTCAATTATTGTAATTTATTTCCTTTTTGGGGTATTACTATATTTCTATTTTTAGTAAGATCATAGAGTACATCTAATGGACATGTGGGAGAAGTCTTTAGTCTTTATTATTATTATTATTATTATTATTATTATTATTATTATGTCCTTTTTGTCATTGTCAAAACGTATAAATAACAAATGACTTAGACGAAAGAAATACGTTCAAACAAATTAAACGAGGGCACAAAGTCCAAGGAGAGGGGAGAGAACTATTTGTTGATAATTTGATATTGTTAGAGAGTGACAAGGGGAAAATAGGTTATGGAAAATAGTTTATGAAGATGATCATATTACCCTTGAAAAACATTTCAAAATTGAAAGGTTAACAAATGAATGAGACACCTAAATACAGAAGGAAAATAAGTTAACGCCATCGGGTGGCGCCTAATCTCAATGCCACCCTCTCACATGTAATAATGGTGGGGACCCCTAAAATAAGATTCTCACAAACACCTTATATTTTATGGATCCTCACTTACTCCATGTGAGAGATTGACGTTCTATCATATCCAATACAGAATATGTAAACAAATAGCGGGACGACGGAAGGAATAATATTTGTGAAGATAACACTTTTCTTATGCAAATGGTAAAAACGACTTTACCTAAGAAATTATAGCAAAGCATCAAGACAATTCGATCTTTATGTAAAAGAATATGAGCTTTATTAGAAAATATCTGAACTCATTCATTTACACATTAAAAATTAATTGGCTCAGAAGAAATACATACAAGCTCGAATTCTTACCCCTTGGTTGTAAAAATGTTTATATACAACTGGATTATATCCTATTCGTGGCATCAAGAAGCTAGATATGACTATCATCTTCACAATTTAATTTAGTCGTAGATTGATTTTGTTTTCCTTAGTTTCTCTGTAATAATAATCGCTTGTAGGGCTGTGATCTTCTTTATAAAACAAACAACCACAGAGCTGATGTGTCAGCCTGTGGTTGAAAGTGTATTTTTTATTATTTAAAATAAATGCCCCACCCACGTTCTCTAGACATACTTCATTTTTTTTCATTTATATTGACATATGACTGAGGTGAATTGCTAATATTATATTGCCATTTATTTGTAACATGAGTATGATACACAGAGTATAGAACAAAAAAATAACAAAAAAAATTGGTGAAAAAAAATTAAATCAGAATAACAACAAATGTACACAAATGATCAATAGCAGTATAACTACGATCGAAAAAAAAAATAGGCCTAAAACAACCACCACCAGAAAAATAAAAAATAAAAATCACAAAAAGCTTATGAGTGAACACTGACCTAAACAATTCCCAGAATTCCTGGAATAAGGTTCAAAATAATTAGAAAGGTTAAATTTGTATTAAAAAAATATAAGCACTGTTTAAAAAATGGTCAAATTAATAGAATTGAAAATGGCAAAATAAAATAATTTCCTAGAAAAATTAAAATGACCCACAAAACGTGTTAATGGAAAATACGTATATACAAAAATATCGATTACAAATGTGCGATTATTATCTTTAATAGCCACAAATCGTCTGCAATAAGATCCATCATATTTTTCTTCGAAATCTTTATAATCTACCCTTCATGCATGAAGATCAAATGATTTAAGCGAGGCTTTGACGGTGATCAGGATTTAAGAGAAAAGGGGACTTTATGATTTTGTATGTGTAGAGTGAATAAGAGAAAGCGGCAGAAGGGTGTGAAATAGATTGAAGGGTTCATGTAATCATGTTACCTAATGGGATAATGGGCCATATGGGGATGAAACAAGGAGTTTATTACTTAAGAGAGAGGATCTTGAGAGAGAAAGACTCTCAAAATCTTAGAAAATGAGATCTGAAAACCTTGTTTCCATCTCTTCACAGCCATTTATCTCCTCTTTTTTTCCATCTTTATAACCATTCTTTCCCTTTTCTTTCCACATGGTTATGATGTTTGGTAGTCTTGTTTTAGTCCTTTTTTATTGAATATTTTCAGTTTTATTTCTTGAATTTTTTCTTCTTTTTTGACTCGACTTTGATTTACTCTCCATTTTAGCCTAGGAGAGTTTATCACAGTCATTTGTCTTGGTTAAAGAAGGATAAATTCAAGAATTTAAGAGCATTATTTCATTTGTTGATGACAGAAATGTGGTTGAAACTAATTTTTTTTGGATTTCTATTGAAATCCGAAAATCATTCTTCTTAATCTGAAGTTTCTTCAGTAAAGTTTGGGCATTTGAGGTCTCTTGGCTTCTCTTTAGAATTATTTGAATTTTTTAAAGCACAACACATGTTCGCTCTTTCCTGTCGGAACTAGTCTCCTTCTTCACCATGTTGTTATGGGGGAACAAACTCTGCTGTTGATCCCGTAACATCAGGCGTTTTTGGGATTTCGTCTTCGATCTATTTCATGTCCTTTACATTGTGGTGCGTCAACCTTGGCACACCCCATGTAATTGTAAATCTGTATCATCAGTTTTAAGGGATGATTTGTTACATTTTCTTATGTTTTTTTTTTAGTTTATCATTCTTTGTTTCTTTGCTAGGACTTTGGGGTGACTCTCTTCTTGTGTGAGAGCTTCTTTTTCATTGTCCTTTTATTATGTCCGACTCTTGGTGTTTTGAAAATCGTTGATTTTCTTGCACTTTCCTCATCCGAAAGGATGTTATAGGTTGATTTCTATCAATCTAGTTTCCTTACCTTATAAAAAAAAAAAAAAAAGGAGTTTATTACTTTATTTGGAGAGAATAGGACAGAAGCACGTTTGTGTTGTTTATATCGCAAGTTCTTATCAATGGTCCGGATCGTATTTTCACACCATCTAACGGTTCTAAATTTACGCATAAAAATAAAGGAAAAATAAGAGTGAAATGGAAAATTAGTATTTAAAGAGATTGTGAGAGGAAATGGAGAGGATCCATTTCCGTTTATATGGGGGTGAGAATTGGGTTTCTTATTTGGGCTAAACTAGGGGACTAAAATTTACTTTATTCATTTTCAAAAAATGTGAAAAAAAAATGTACTTATCTTTATGACAAATTCCTCATTACAAACTGGTATATATACGTTTTAAACTTAAGAGGGAGTTAATATATCTATGTGACATAAATAAGACAAAAGCATAATACATAGGGAAACGTAGAAGACTTTCTCCATCTGACCCATATTTATCTTTGACTCATCGACTCGAACGGATCGGGTCAGGTTTTGACCCTAAAATAACGGGTCATTTTGGATTCGGATCGCATGTGAAGATTTACGGGTATTTGACCCTAAAAAATCAGGACGGTCATGTTTTGACAGGTCTAATTGCATCATATCAGTTTACACAAGTCGCCGAGATCGGGTCAATAGATAAGTAAGGTCATACTCCCTCCCTACCATATTGCTCTTCCCATTTAAGAATGAAAATTAGAAATCAACTACACTCTTAGGTGAGTTAACACTTAAAAAACATGAATACTCCGTTTGTTTCAGCAATTTATTTACCTTTATTTTTAGTACAAAGAGCAAGGAGAGGGAAAATGACCATTTGAGGATGTTATAGGACGACAATTGGAATATTGAAATTGGACGACAATTAACTATCTGTACAAAATGAGTCAAAATTTAAATTTAAAGGTGCACGGGTCAAAATTTCATTTTAAAAGTGCATTGGTCAAAATTTGAATTCCAAACGTGTACGGGTCATAATTAATTGAAAACAATGTAGTTTGAGGATTATAATTAATTGAAAACAAAGTTTGCATAAATTATCTTATTAAATTATATTATCATGGGTCGGACTGGTCTTTCCCTAAATACGAGGGTTATTACTAGATCGGATCATTTTCGAGTTGGGCTGAACAACGAGTTGTTTTCAGGCGAGATTCGGTCGGTTCTTGAGATCGAGTCATTTTTTTGTCAGATTTGCCTATAACGGATTATATTATATAGATCTTTATACAGAATGTTCGATATACACATCTAATAAAAACATTGCAATTTTGCTTAAATTTAGTCGGAGGGAACATTATTGTTTAAGATTTTTAGTAGTATATATTGTATTTATTTAAATGAATTATATCACATACATATTGTATATAATGCGATTTAACACTTAAAATCAACACAGTGTTACATTATTGTTTACTTTTTAGTTGCTATGTATTTATAGTATAATATCACGGCTTGACTATTATACAATTTGTAAAAATTTCACTCGAAAAATGCAGGGATCAAAATTTCATTGAAAAAGAGCATGAGACTAAATTTTCGTTTTAAAAATGCACGGGTCCAAAATTTCATTTCAAAAGTACATGGGTCTAAATTTTCGTTTTAAAAATGCACGGGTCAAAATTTCATTTCAAAACTACATGGATCTAAATTTTCGTTTTAAAAATGCACAGGTCAAAATTTCATTTCAAAAGTGCATGGTCTAAATTTTCGTTTTAAAAATGCACGGGTCGAAATTTCATTTCAAAAATGCATGGGTCTAAATTTCCGTTTTAAAAATGCACGGGTCAAAATTTCATTTCAGGGTCAAAATTTTCATTTAAAACGTGCAAAGATCAAAATTTTCATTTTAACCTTGCACAAGTTTGACTAAATGAAAAACAAGTTTAATATTTTGCCCTGTGCAACTATTCTGGCCGATTCAGTTTTATTAATTTTGTTTTATTTTCATCCAAATAATTTTGTTTGATATGTAAGTCGAGTTTTTCTTAAATCGCTTGAATATTAAGACAAAGTAGTAACTCAAATTTAGCTAACAAAAGGATATATCATACTACAATAACTACCTGGTCAATTGACCTTGATGCATTATTTACGTTAATTGCAAATAAAATTTATAATTTAACTCTAAAAATTTAAATACGACTTTATAACTCAATTTTTAGATTGGTAATTTAAAGTTCATTAAAATATAAAAAAAATTATTGTTTTGTTTTACAAACTTTATTTATTAAAAAAAATAACTTTAAAAGAAGATAATTAATTAATTATCATAAAATTTATCTTATTATACGGAATATATACCTTCTTAAAGAATCTTCTTGAAATAACAAACCCGTGCAATTTGCACGGGTATAAGACTAGTTTTTATAATTTATGGTCCCCTTTTCGCCAAAAAAAAGAGACATATTGAAAGAATGAAGAAGCAATCGTCCAATTTCACACTTGATTTATTCGTCAACGATGGTGTACGTAGTTGTAAAGTTTTGGTCAATTTATGAAACATTTTGGATTTAACTTGGGACATATTTACAATTTAGGCGATTATGAGATGCTGCATTCTGTTTTTGAGGAATGGCAACAAGTTACTAACAACTCACTTTCTCAAGATCGAAAAAAATGGGTATGAACTGATCGTCTCTTGTTTATAAGATGGAAAAAAATGCATTCTAATTTGACACCAAATCCGAATTCACAATAAGTAAATGCCGCTGCTCCTATATACGAAGCAATTGCACAGTCCGAAAAAATTACATCCTGTTAATTATTGATGTACCTATATACGAAGTACAAGTCATTTTCCGTAAATGCCATTGGAACCAGAAATCTGATCAATCATACGGAGTGTGGCACAAGATATAAGGTAGAACGATTCAGGAGTAATTTTTGGCGGTTGACCTCAATGCCACCACTCCTCTTTGATCCAAGTTTCCTTATTGCCTTTGCCTTGTATCTCTTTGATAGAAATGGTGCGGATGTGTTGAATGAGAAGACGGTATTTCCCTCCCATAGGGGTTTTGGCATTGTCTCTTAAGCATCTTTGAACAATGGAGTTTAAGGGTTTGAAGAGATGTGAGTTGGGGCATCCAATTTGGTATGGATTGAAGTTTCGGGCAATTCTGAATTACGAGAGACGAAAGGGAGGTGCAGTACTGCATCCCCTCTGGCAGTTTCTCCATCTCTTCCAAATTTATCAAACTCAAGCATTTCAGGCTCCTTGGAAGATTTTTACATGGTATGCCGTCCACAAGATGATTCGGACAATCGTCTATACTCAAACTATGCAAGGTGGAGAGTTGTGTCAACCATCCACCATCATTCCTTAGGTTCAAGCATCTCTTAATTTGACAAATTGCAGGGAAGACGAGTTATGTAACAATTCCATAAATTCTCCCAAGCTCTCCACCTTCTCATCATTTACATCTGGACAGGAACACAGGCATATATGCTAACATCGGGCACTCATTGATTTCCACTTTCTTTAATTGAGCAAAACACGGGGTTTTTTCTCGTGTTAGGTATTGATTTTGAACCTGGGACCCTGTACTTGGCCACCACCCTTTCAGCTTAGGCAACTTGCTGATATAAAGTTCTTTAAGGCAGGGAAAGAATGAAGTCCCTTCACCCAAGCCAGACACTTCTGGGCTGACATTCACCATGTACTCCATCTTTGGTAATACGCAAAGCTCAAGCTTTTCAAGGCGAGGTAGCTTACCGACCTGCAAAGGCAAATATAGCAACTCCTCACATTGAGAAATCACCAAAGTGACCAGACATGGGAGATAAAACACTGCCAAGTTATCTTCCCTACTCGGCCATCTCGGCATTGTCTTACCATGATACCCTTCCAAATCCAACTCCCAGACATCATCGTGTGGCTGCATCTCTTCTAGCAACATTTTTTCACTCTCCATGCTTCCATAATTTTTTCCCTTTTTAAAATTTATAGCAACCCTCTTCAAGAATTTCTTACCCCTTAAATAGGTTCCCCCACCATACCTCATATATTTGGCATTTTTAGGGACACCAATCCGGATTTCGAGCTCCCCTTTCAGATTATTAAGGGAATAAAGGTCTTCTAAGCCATCGAAACAGTGCTTGCCATTTGAACTTGCCTGCCCCACAACAAATAGGCCTAGCGTGTGCAGACCGGTCAAAAAACCAATGCCCGTAGGCATATGACTCAAATTGTAGCAAGAGTCTAAGTTTAAGGTGCTTAGATCAGTTAGATCGCACATATTTTCAGGCAATCTATGTAAACTTGTGCATCCAGATAAATCCAAAGTCTGCAGATTAAGTAGGTCTGTGATAGAGTCAGGAAGAACTTCCAGAGCCTCACTTCCCGACAGATTCAAGTACCGCAGATGAATCAGTTTACCTATTGGTGCTGTTAACCGATTGGCAACTGATCTCTGCAAGTCTAATGACCTTAAACTTGCCCAGTTTCCGATTAAATTACTTTTTTGTAGCAAGTCAGCACAGTCCTTTCCCCAAGGCTGATTAACTTGAAGGCAACTACGAGTTTGTGTCTTATTGAACATCTCTTTTGTATAGAAGCCATATAAAAGAGAGAGATGTCGAATATCGCTTTCCATATTGGCAGCTTCAAAACTCAATCTACAAATCTCCCCACCCGTTACACGTTCAGCAATGGCATGAATGAGATCATGTATCTTAAACCACCTATACTCGCCCCATTTGTCCTTGACTAAATCCTGGAAAAAACATCTTTGTACCAATGTCTCAAAATATTCCTCGCCCACAACATGTGAGTTAATGTAACCTTGCGCCAACCAAAGGTTAATCAACATTTGCTTATCAATCTCCATATCTTTCGGAAAGATAGCACAGTAAGCAAAACAGCTCTTTACTGGAGATTCAAGGCGATGATAACTTAAGTTTAATATACGAGAAATATCATCACTTTCATCGATACTGGCTAAAACTTTATCTTGAAATGATAGCCACTTATTCTTGGATTGGCCACGCAAAAGACATCCCACTACTCTAATAGCGAGAGGGACATCGGTACACTTTTTAGCAATATTTTGGCCAAGTTTCACTAAGTCATGATCAGGATTTTCTATTTGTTCCGCTCGAAACGCCATCCTTTCAAACAAACGCCATGACTCCTTTTTCGACAAACCTCGCAACTCATGCACTCGATCACCTCCTACCATTTTTGCTGTATTTATAGAACGTGTGGTTACAATTATCCGACTCCCGTTTTGTCCTACCTTTAAATACTTTTTAAAGTCCACCCATGCATTACAATTTTCCGTCCACACATCATCTAACACAAGTAAATATTTTTTCCCTTCCAAGTGTCTCCTAACTTCATATTGTATTTGTTCTAAAGAGGTTAAATTATGGTTGTTACCTCCAGACAGTTCTTTCAACACCTTATCTAAAAGCTCTGTCAAGTTCCAATGTTTTGGATCGTGATCTGCGATGCATATCCAACTTTTCAATTGGAACGCTGTCGCGACCCTGGGATCATTGTAAACAAGTTTAGCAAGAGCGGTTTTACCCAACCCTCCCATTCCTACTATGGCAAGGGATAAAACATCCATCTCATCATTAGAGGCTAATAACATCCTTATAAACGTTTCCACATCCTTACCCCTCCCAATTATTTCGCTAGCCGAAACGAAAGAATCTGTTTCCCTATTTATAACCCTAGCAGAGTTATCCTCAACCTTAAAGTTAAACGAGCTATTTTGTGACAAAACGGCCTCCAACTTGATTATAACTTTATCAACTTTTTTGTAAATACCGCTAGTACAAGTATTTAAATGTAATAAGGAGGATCGCACCTTTCCAGTGTGTTTATGATTAGCCTGAATGAGTAGATTCCGCTTCGTTAGAACGAGAAACTCATCAAGAACATCATTAGCCTCGTAGAGTGCATCTTTGATCGATACAACATAACTTGTTTCTTGATGGCTGAGTGCACCTTGCTTGGCCTCAGCATCCTTTAAAATAGATTTCAAGCTTTCAACAGTTCTTTCGAGGTCTCCGATTTTGGTCTTCCCCTCTGAAGAGGAGAACTTTGAACTTAGCTGTTCCAGCAGCTGAATCAGGGTAAGGATAGTTTGAACGATTGAGAATGCCGTAGCCAAATCCATTTTCTACAAACAGAGGGCTAGCAGAAACACTCAAACGCCGCATGCAAATTAAAGACAAATTATATTTGAAACTTTTTGTTAAAATTTCCGATATTATTTTTCGAGTTTACTAAAGGAGTTTTCGATGAAGCCATATTTATATTAACAACGCGAAAGAGACGAGGTCTTCAACTCTTCACAAGACTTGGTACTATGACATAATTGTCTCTTGTTCAACTTGTACACACATGTTCAATTGTTGTTGACCTGATGTTCCTCCTACCTTCCCTACTTAACTACAATGTTATTTACCAATAATCTCAAGGCTTTTTCTAGGTCAGTTCGTTCGTCTTGCTTCAGACGGGTCATGAAGTGACCCGAAGCAATAAGACGGGATTTTGTAAACAAGTATTGTGATTACATTTTACCATAAAATGGTCACATATGCCCGTCTAAAACGAGAAATGAAAAGTGGCCTTCTGAAATAAAAATTTGTGTTTCTAGGGAGTACTCCGTATATACGTTGTCTAGTCGATAACATGCTTGCTGAATTGCAAAGTTACTCCCTCCGACCCAGAGTATAATGTTCCTCTCATCTACCTCTCCATAGACCCAACTTGTATAAATTTAACATTTTATAATATGATACTCTGTATCTATGCAACTAGTAGTCTAGTACCTCATATAATCATCGGAGGAGCCAGGGTTTCAACTTGGGGGAAAAAAAATTTAATGGCAAAGATTGTAATAGTACAAGGAAAACTCGGAAAAAATTCAAATTTTTTTAATAAAAACATTATAAATTACCGCTGGCTGCTAGCACTCTAGTTTCACCACTCCTATTACTCTGTAAATCTTAATATAACGATTTTAAAATATTTTTTTACACCTTATTTACTATGTTATCCAATTCTTCTAATTCCCTCACGTACCCGTGTCCGACACTCGCCACTCGGACAAGGATATGACACTTTGACGCCTCGTTTTAAACCAAAATATGAATATTTTTCATAAAAATGGCCAAGTCCGACACGCACCCGTGTCTGATCCTTCCAAACGAGTATATAATAATAGGGAATAATAAAACAGAAAATTCAAGAGTTGTGTGGAAATCGTGTACTCGGCCAAACTTTGAGACTAGTCAGTAATTATATTATAGTCCTAGTTTACTTGTCAAATGACTGAATTGGTCATGTTTCTGGCAACTTGGTTGAGTATCGCATTCTGTAAATTTTATTCTGTAAATTTTAATTAAAATAAATTTCATAATTTTTCAATATCTACCAAGATGATACAGTACTCCGTAGATTAATGGTCCCTTCTACCATCCTTATTCTACGAAAGACTATTGTTTATATGTAATTATTTGATGATATTCAGTGGCCGTTCTTAAAACAAAATTTTAATTGCCATGATGTTGGAGGGATGATCACTGTATGCCGGACTAAACGATAATATGAGCTATCGAGAGCCAACCAGACATTGAAACTAATAGGGCCTTGAAAAGAATGAATGAAGTTGGATGTAAAACTCTCTTACCAGATAAAAAGATCGATCATATGTTGAATTACATCTGCGCCTTCTGTGAGCATCAGCATGTACTGTTCTTTCACCTGTAATAAGCAGCACAAACATATGGTAAACATAGGGAGTACAAATTACATAAACCAAGCCAGCATCCATATGACAGAATAGCCGAATTCGCAAGAAAACCTTCAATGAAGATAATCCACGATAGATTATCACAAAATAGCCGAATTCGCAAGAAAAGAAACAGAACCTTTCCAAAATGCCATGAACCATAACAACAAGATGATCAAGAGAAGAAGATAATCCGCCATTCAGTGGAGGAGCCAGGATTTAAACCCAGCGGGGGCGAAAAATTTCAACGGGGGCAGACGAGTTATGGTATAAATAGAACTCGGAAAAATTTTGAAAATTTTAACTAAAACTTTTGCGATTTCCATCCGCCAGCGGGGGCGAGCGCCCCTGCTACTCCCCCTAGATCCACCACTGCCGCCATTATTACAACTCCAAACAGCATGCATGATCACCATTCACTGAATCCTTTGACAAACCCCCATTTTATGATCAAAATTCAATCCAAATTCCAAACCCATCAAATCCCAAAATTAAGCTAGTAAATGATCAAAATCCTTAATCAAAATTCAATCAAAACTGCAAATTTAGGTCGTAGATGATCATAATCATTATCATAATTAAAATTCAATCAAAACCCATTAAAATCATAATCAAAATACAAAAGCAAGCAAAATTAGAACCCAAAATATAACTGATAATTTAACAAATATGATTAGTTTAGTTTAGTTCAATTGTTACAACCAAAATCAATTGGTCGTAACAATTGAACTCTATACAGTTTAAAATACAGTGAAAATGGTAAAAACCTCCATCGCCACCGTACTACTTAGTACTTACTGCCGGAACACGTCGGTCCATACTCCACTACTTTTATTTGAACACTGATTTGAGATTTTTCTTATTTAATTAAATTCAGCTACTCCAGTTTATGTATGATCATTTCTGGCGTCAAATAAGTAAATAAGTCTAGGAAGACCGTTATATCCGTCTTGACTTTAAAACGGGTCACATTCTTACCGTATTGATGAAACAAGTGTTTTTGGCCTTTCCCAAAAAAAAAAAAAAAAAAATTTGTTTGAACCTACACCTGATAAACGGGTCGGGTCCTGGGTTGGGTCGGAATACGGATCGGGTCATAGGTCTCGGGTCGGGTTAGGATCAGAATACGTGTCAAAGAGAAGTAAGTTTATGACGTCTTTTATTTTATCATTTTTCAACCGAAAAAAAGTACTTTTTGAAATTAAATTATTTTTAATATTAATATTATTATTATATTCATTATTTTAATAATTATTTTATCATTTAAGATATAAATATTATACTCCATATAATTGAGTTTTAAACTAATTTTTTACTTAAAGATATCAAAATAATATTTTTTATATTTATTATTTCAAATATAATAAAAAAATATTAATATTTTAATAATACTCTTAATTTATCCTAAAATAACGGGTCGTTTCGGGTCACGGGTCAATATTTATGGGTCTTTGACCCTAAAAAACGGGTGGACGGGTCGGGTCATATTTTGACATGTCTAGATTCTAATGAGAAAAACAATTAACAGCAGTTCCTGAACTTTAATTACATTAACCAAAAGCTATCCATCACGGTGTCATCTTTTGTGGTGGTATATCGAAGTCCCTTAATATTGGAAAAACTGAAATACATAATAAGCCATTCAAATATTATGAAATATTCTAACAAATTATACGAGTACATGACGAATTAAGAAAGGGCTCCCTCAAAGAAATTAATTCTGAAAGTAGTTATGCAAAAGAACAATAAGATTACTCAATCCTTACTTCATATATTCATAGGTAGGTATGTAATTGCTTATGAAGTATTTTATCTCATCATAATGCTTTTTATTATATCCGCCTTAAACAAAAATTTGTGTACCTCTAGACATTAAGACGCCCGAGATTGAAAATCACACAAATAACAACTACTTTGTTAGTTTCTCGTACTCAATATTAAAAATCTTGACGACTTAAAAGATACAGACAAAATTGATGCCATTGTATTTGTGCTATTAATGATACTAAATAAACATAAGAACCTCAATAAAAAACTTTGCTCATCATAATATTGTAAACACAGACGTAAAACAGGATTGCATGAAACTGTCAAACTGTACCTCGTACGTACGCAGCGATGCAGCAAAAAGAATTTGCTCATGATAACAAAAATACAAAGACTTGGACAGAATTACATGATTCTTGGGGATTGTTGGTTTAATAACATTAGTATAAATAAAATTTAAGCCATTAAGAAGGCCTCCAAGTTATCTAAATCTTCTTGAGTCAGTGGATTGGAGTTACTTGTCGTCCATGTTAACTCGCTGGCAGCATCCTGTATTGGTGCCATCTCCCCGGCTGGAATCCCGATGACCTGACTGTCTTGATCTTCTTGTGCCACGATTTGTTCCATGGCATGCTTGTACCCATCCTCGAACAACGTTAAAGACTCGTCAATTACTCCTCCATCAGCACACTCATCCCCAACGTCGTAAGAGATCAAGTTTAATGGATCGTCGTAAGAGATCAAGTTTAATGGATCGTCGTCGTTGCATGCAGTATATGGATCAACCCGACTTATCTTACTAGGACCCGCTTCATAATCCAACGACTGATCCACTACCATGTTTATCTTACGAGCCTTAGTACTCTTATTACGGGAATTATTATAATCTTTCCTGTTAGTAATATGGCACAATACCTTTTCTTGGTTATCTAAAAGAGAGTATTCATGCATCATCCACTCGTCCTTGTTCAACATGCTGCCTTTGGATCCAGAAACCGGGTTAAACTTGTAGTACTTGTGGATCCCAAGATTACATACTATCGTGGTACCGGCTTTCTCTGACCAAGTCCCGTGAGTAGGGATACAGCGGTTAATTCTTTTGCCATTCTTACCCTTAGAAGTCTTCTTGAGAGAGCTGAAGAAGTAACCTTGTTGAAAACCGTCTTCTCCTACCTTTCTATTAGTTAAAGCCATGATGTTGGAGGGATGATCACTGTATACATCAAAGTCAACCATAAAATCTTTGTAGAATGGATCTAATGGTTGGTTGCTTAGCTTTCTTGTCAGGAAATACTCAACAAGCTCTTCCTTTGTCGGTTCGAATTTGTAACCCAGTGGTAAATCACAGGCTGCCATTTTACAAGGTAACTATGATCAAAGAAAACTGATTATGGAACCCTAACGGTGATGCTAATGAATGTAATAACAGGTCTAGCTTATTTCTTTGTATGGGAGTTTTTTGTGAAATTTTGTGTGATATAAGGTAGGGTAGGGTACGTTGTATATATATACGAGTGTATATACACATATTAGGACAAAGCATTCTTCGAATAGGATACATAATTCACCAAAAGATCTTTTCTGTTACAAACCTGACAGCTGATTTTCCCACTGTTAAGGAAGTTTGTTAGAATAATAGACTACTATTAGGATTAGTAATCAAGCAAGAACCCTAATTACGTGAACTTAAACACGGAGAACTAATTAGCGACGGACATACTCATAATGACGACAGAACGGGTGAGACAATTATGTATGTACGGTCTTACTGAAATTTTCGTCACGCATGGATAACATAATGATGCAGTAAACTAAAAACATCTTTAGTCTAATGAAGCAGTAAACCAATTGTATCAGTGAACAGACTAATTAGCCACAATAACATGCGTTCAAACAGACATGGGAAAGTGCATACAATTGATTAATCGAAAGTAAAAATGACATACCTCCCACAGGTACCAAGACTCGGCAGAAAATAGTAAACGAAACAATACCATGATCATTTGAATGGCAAATAGATAACCACCTCCACCAAGTGTCTCTGTACTCCACTGTCAAAAGAAAATTAAGTGTTACAGACTTGCGGTAGATAAAAATGATTGCATAAACATTGATGCCCAGTTTACTTTTCCAAATTGAAAAACTACCATTCCCCAAATGTACTTCATTCCCTCTATTTTACCTGGGGACAAGGGGGTGATAAACCACAAGTAATTAGCAAGGCCCCGCCCCTGGGAAGACGCTATAAGTGGTGATGCCCAGTTTACTTTTCCAAGTAATTAGCCAACCATCAAAATAACGAGCTAGGTCATAAGGTTAGGAGAAACTTACGAGGGCAATATTAAACATCCAAAACACCTAGGGGATCTCAGTTCTTCACTGTCAACAAGCTGACCTTGTTATTGAAGCGTAAAAGGGAGGCATCTGTTGAAGAACTCAAGTAATCTTCTTTTGAAGAGCAACAAACTACGAACTGTAAGCTTAGGACACCACGGTTATTCCAATAGCCATGATATATCATCATTCCAACCCGCCATGGTTTGTGCCATCATATGGAACCTTACAACTTTCAACATTTTTGCATTTCTTAACAGATATTCATAAGACTTGTCTACCAAATATCCTCCCATGGAAAGACTAAATGTCAAGGACCCGTAGTGTTGACGAATGACGACACACATTCAGGTATTGTATCAGGTAGCTCAGCCTTCATTACATCATTCAGATTGCCACAATATTAAATTTTTAAAAAAAAAAAAAGGATAATACATGACAAAGAAGGTCATCAGGTAACCCGCTGATCCTATCTGCAATTTCTGTTCAGCAATTTCATAGGATGGATGATAATCGTATAAGTTTTCCTTTACAAAAATGAGAATGCGAATACAGATAAGCTTTCGTTTACAAAAACTGAAAATACTAGATTACCTGTCGAGTACCGAGAATGAAGGTAATAGGAGTATATCAATAAGCGTACAGTATTAATGAAGCTAATGATGTTACTTCACAGTTTCCAGGCCTAATGCAATTGGTTTACAAGTACTTTCCAACAACAAAAATGTTGTTCTGTAGCTAAATATACACTTCCATCATACTCTTTGTTCTCCCATACTCTTTATTCCTTTTGAGAGCTTAATAAGAGTTACTGGGCTTCATATTTATCGTAGCTCTCGACATAAAAAAAAAAAAGTGAAATCAACTTCTCTAAAGCGAACTTAGGAACTCTAGAAAAAGAATTCATTAATTGAACTAACAACTTATTATTCTTATAATTATTTTTCTATTTAAAAAAATTCTACTTCTGTAAAAATAATCAACTTCTTTTAGAAAGATTTCATTAACAGAACTCAGAAGTATTGAACTAATAAATCGCCAAGTTATTCAACAACTTCAGTCCAAGCTGGAAATTTTTTTATATAATAGGGAATGGTTTGTTAAAAAGAGAAGTCGTGTGTACAAACATAAGTAACTTTTATAATCAACACAACCTAACAAAAGCGAGGACTCCTCTATATCCTAAGCTCGGAATAGATGTCTCTATATTTTCTCGCCAATATCTTAGCACGTGTTAAAGCTGTGTTGGTGTAAAGTCAAACTGAGACAATTGACCTGACTTCTATGAATTTATCCTCCCATTTCGACTCTTCCCCAAAAATTGAACATTGATAACAACCGGAAAAAAAAAATCAAATCAAAACCCTATGAAAGTTCAAACTTTCGAGTTACTCGGGAAACGTAGATACCCAACATTGTACAGACTCCGGAAGAGAGGCCATCTGACAGCTATATATAGTCTGGGAGTACATAATGCCATAAGACAAGGTGATCCAACAATTCCAAAAGGTATACAAAATTACAATGTTCCTAATGATATACATTCAAATGTATGAAATTTTATTTTATATTAAGACTAAAATAAAAGAACAGAAGTCCAAAGCAATGATCATACAGTGCATTAAGCAGTCTGCAAGGCTCTTCCCATTCCACACAAAAGCTGGAGGCCGGACTCAATGATAATATCAAGAGCCAACCAGGCATTGAAACTAACAGGGCCTTGAAAAGAATGAATGAAGTAGGATGTAAAACTCTCTTACAAGATAAAATGATCGATCATATGTTGAATAACATCTGCGCCGTCTACATGCATATACTGTTGTTTCACCTGTAATAAGCAGCACAAAAATATGGTAAACACCCCAGAATGGAGTTTGGTGTTTTCCTTCCAGATCTATCCTATGTTGGCCATTGGGCTATCCAAACAAATAGCGAGCGTACAATAGAAAACAGAAAATCGAGAGTGAGACCTGGATGACACTATGAGCAGCAAACCTAAGCTTGCTGCTGTGAAAGCTCACATCAACCTTCTCCCATGAAACTCGAGATAAGCCTGTTACAAGCTCCTCTGCCAAAAAAAAAAATGAATAATGAAAGTCAAATATATAAATTGTCAAACCAAAAAGGCGTGGCAGGTGAAAAAAAGCGCTGACAGTAACTGATAGACTCTCTTACAAAGTTACGTATATTAACTCACTTCGGCAGTAAAATTCACAGGCTTAAAACATTAAAAAACAAGAAGACAAAAGGCACGGCAAAAGCATACACAAACATCACAAAGCACAAGAGGCAAAGCGAAGAAAGCTTGGGAACCGACTCAAAATGAATAATGCAAATGTTTACAAACCTTCTATCTTATCAGAAAACTCTGAACTCTGAACTTCCTCCAACGCAGTTTCATCAGGTTCATGCGCATCACAGTACTCTTCATAGACAACATGCGGGTACTTCTCATTAAGAGAATCTTCCCACTAGCAACAAAGATGTTTTTTGTCAAGATAACTCAGACGAAACTGGAAACAAGACTTGAGACGGGTATCGATACAATACCTTGGGTAATTCACTGATACGTCTAATGCAGGACGTCCTCCAGCCAACAATATCTTAATGTTCGGTAAAAGAAAACAGAAACATAGTAAAAAGAATTATGTAGACATAGAGCAGAGCAAACAAAGGATACGATCATATCCAACATTTGAATATGCTACTCTACGCTTGAAGGCCCGTAAAGCTGATCTGCACCAAAAGGCAAGTGCACCATTTCCAATTCAGGCTAGTCTGATAAGCACAAATAAGTAAACGAGCAATAAAAACATTGAGTATTTATACATACAGGAAACGATATTCACTATTGTCATCCACCATCCGTTTTAGCAATGGCGGCTTCCCTTCATCATAATCGGTCAAGAAAAGATGTCTACCAGTTCTTCTGAATATCCAATGGATCACATAACCAGCAACTTTTTCAATTGCAGTAAAGCCGAAGAGGAAGGGTACCTAGACCGAAAGCAATTGGTCAGAGAAGGTAAATATTACTCCGTATGAATAAAGGACACACAAATATGCGGAGAACATCTGAGAGCTACATTATAAAGAAGAAGAATAAATGGTACCTGGTTGTTCCCACGTGAACCAAGATGAGGAGTAGCTACAGTAATAAAATTAATAGCTTCAAGACCGCCTATTGTACCTCTAGTGTGTTCACTATCGCCATCAGGCTCTTGATACAACATGCCAATTGCATATCTTGCAACTAAACCACCAACAGAATGTGCAACAAATGAAATTTTTTGTAGTTTGGGCAAGAGCTTAATGATTTCCAGAACCTGAAATTGATGAGCACACTCAATGGCAATAGAACGGAAGTAATGTTGCACTTTAGATAACAAGGGGACAGAAAAACAGCACTAAAGTACTTTTTTTTGACATCAAATATGTAGCAAAACAAGCCAGATTCATGTGAACCAACCTCTGCAACTAATCTCTGAGCCATTACGTCTACTCCATCTAATGTCAGTGTGGCCCCATTTCGCTCACTACCTGCAAGATATGTAGCAAGTCAAGCCAAATCACGTTGCATTCAAAAGATCCAACATTAATATATTTATACAAGCTGCTTTACAAATACGATCAAAACAAAACTACTAAACCACGAACTCTGCCTAAAAAAGAACCTTACTCACTTATTAAGTGGCAAAGATGTATAGAAAAAAGCACGTGCATCACGAAACAAAAGTACATTGTGTACATGCGTGTATAAGATAATTTTATTCCATAATGACTAGTAATGTACGAGATTACAAAATTGAGGAATCGTGATGGCTTTGTAGTTTGTACGCCTTTAATACTTTACCCTGTAGTATGCAGACGATTGTCTTCTTTAGTTGCAGATCATCTAAGACTAAATATGAGGCTGATTATCATGGACATCCATTAACGACATTATAACAAACATTGCCCAAAACGCTACAACATATAGCTATTTCCTCTAGTTTACTTACAGTGTACAAATACTTTATCGGGAAGCATTTTGACAAACTGTTCTGCGCCAAACTTCCAATCCGCGGCACTGCAGTCATAGAACAAGGAATCACCAATATTGAATACAAACAACCACCACTTACATAACTTCAAACCAGCATCCATAACACTTGATCAACACACAACAAATTACCATCGTATGCATTATACAAAATTACTAGCACAAGTTCTTATCATATCAGTCCAAAATAAACATCTCACAACAACTAACGATAAAGATGCGAACTTAACCAAACCAGCCAAACAAAATCCTCCAATAACTGAGTATGTCAATTACAACAAAAGATACAAACTTTTCTAATCAACCAAACAATAATACTAAACCCTATGTTACTCCGATACTTCCTTAGCTGGTGTATCAAGTATCCAATACGACACAACACTTCAACACTTCATTTTAGAACAAAAAACTGCAAACTTCGCACAAAATAGTCGTATCCAATACTCCAAAATACCATCATGTATCCAATGCTTGCAAACGAGTCCGAGTAACATAGCACTCAAACCACAGCAAAATTTTACAAATTTACCCACCAACACATCATAATTACCATAAATCATTCAACACCCCTATAATGTTTGCACATATTAAACAATAATTAGCTCAATAATTAAAAAAGATCAACACAAAATAGCCAAAATTAGAAAGAAAGGAAACACAACCTTCCCAAAATGCCATGAACCATAACAACAAGATGATCAGGAGAAGAAGATAATCCACCATTATCACAGCTCCAAGCATCATGACCACCATTCACTGAATCCTTCTTACAAACCCCATTTTCCACAACAACTTCCATTTCACCCATCAAATTAACTCAACAAACCAAATAAAGTTCCAAACTTTATGATCAAAATTCAATCCAAACTCCAATTATTTAAGAATAAATGATCATAATCAAAATTCAATCAAAACCCATCAAAAATAATCATAATCATGATAAAATATAAAATCAACCCAGATAAAAGTTTCAATCTTTTGGTTCAAGAACTCAATAAAAACCTATCAAACCCAAATATTTAGGAATTAGATGATCAAAATCATAATCAAATACAAAACCAAGCAAAATTAGAGCCCAAATCTAGATGATCCTCAGAAACTTCTGGGATTTTTTGGGTGGAGTTATTAATAATGAAAAATTGAGGAACATGAACAAAACAGGTTTAAGGGTGTGAACAATGTGACAGTGATAATTATTCATAAAGTATGGACAAATTTAATTATGGGTTTTTCTACGGGGTACCCCTGAATTATTGGCTTTTCTAAGTGGTATTCTCGCGTTTTTCAAATTATCAGTTGTATCCTTAAACTCTACGGAGTATTAGTTACTCCTACACGTGCCCATTAATTTCTAAACCGTCAAGTTTAGGCGTTAAGTGCATAGGTGGCATGATGAGTTGGACTACTAATGTTGACTGGACTATGACTGGGCTATGTATTATGACTTCCTACTGTCAAGTTCCTCATGATTTTGAATACTCATTTGCCAAGGTTTCAATTTAATAGCAAAGCTCAGTTTAATTCTCCATTACCAACTACTCCATCAACCCAATTCACCTAATTTACCAACAAATTCATCCATCAACGCCGTTGTACATATATATCATTATCAATCACCATTAAAAATACCACCATTGTCCATGAGTCGACCAATGAAGCAAGCCATCATCGAACAATCAATTCGAATCGTCGTGACTCGATTCCGGCACCACTGTAGCCACCCTTGTCTCGTGACCTACAACACTACAATACCACCATTACCTCCACGTCTCCACCATTTCCATGTTTCTTTGCCGAAAACCCAATATTTGAGCTCCTTATTGTCGCAAAACCAGTAAGCCACCACCGGAGCCGCATTACCCGGCCGCACCTCTGACCACCACGAGCCACGTGGATTATTCCTTTCTGCACACGTCCAGATCCGACAACCAACAGCCGCTCCTCCTCCTTAAAATACTACCAAATCGGAAATGAAACCTGATTGCGCATCACCTATTTGAACCACCGTGCATATCCTATTTATATTATAAATAAAGGGAGAATGGTATTAGTAATATATAAATAGGAGGTTTGAGGAGGGAAGTATATAATATAATCAAAGAGGAAGGTTAAAGTAATAAAAATGGGGGGAAATTTTCTGAAAAATAGAGGGAAACTAAAGTGATGGCATAGTCATCCTACTTATTCCAACTCATCATGCCACCTATGCACTTAACGCCTAAACTTGACGGTTTAGAAATTAATGGGCACGTTTAGGAGTAACTAATAGAGTTTAAGGGTACAACTGGTAATTTGAAAAACGCGAGGGTACCACTTAGAAAAGTCAATAGTTCAGGGGTACCCCATAGAAAAACCCTTTAATTATTCTCCGTAAATCTTCTTTAAGACGACACTATCCGCCTTGACCGTCTGAGAATTTGAGAATTATTTATAGTTGAGTTGTCATCCACCAAAATCAATTGCTTGTAACAATTGAACTTTGTACAGGTTAAAATAGACGAAGTAGTATTGAAAATTACACAACCTCTAAATGATTATTAGCCGACATCATTGCCACCGACCACCGTACGTACTACTTACTGCCGGAAGACGTCGGTACATAATCCACTACTTCTATTTTGTACACACTAATTTGAGATTTTACTACGGAGTAATTTATTCAGCTACTCCACTTTCATAATTTGTGTTTAGATGTTTTTTTATTTGGGTAATTCCCGCTTCTTGTAACCCAAAAAAAAAAAAAAAAATTGTGTTTAGATATGGGAAACATCGGAAATTTTACCGTTTTGATTAAATAAGCTATAAAGTTCAAAGGTAGTATACTCTCTACTAATTAAAACCATTTTCTTTGGTGATAAAATTACTAGAGTATATACTCCGTATGATTTATAGTGTACTTCTCGAGTTCTCGCAGCTAATTAAAACCATTTTCTTTGGTGATTTCCAGGGGCCGTGTGGTTATTTGTTAACACAAATCATCACACTTTGGCCCATGTTGCTATTTGTCAACACCTAGGTAGCACCAAAACGGACACGGACACGATACGGACACGTGATACGGCATCTCATGAAATTTAGGACACGGGACATGTTATGCGGAAGCGTGGATATCTTGCTGTTGGGCCCCTGCTGCATGGCTTGCATCTGTGTCCACTGTCCATAATAGTACGATATTGTCCGCTTTTGGCCAAACCCTCACGTATTTACTCTTGGGCTCCTTCCCAAATGATCTCGTACTATAATATTCTCTAAACACTTATAAAGATGATCTTCCATCTTTATTCTACTGATGTGGGGCATGGGTTTGCACCCTAACAAATCCTCCCCTCAAACCAAGGACCATCATCTTGACTCGTACCTTGACCTCCATGGAGGACTTTCAACTTCCCACACCCTACAGCTCCAACTTTCTTCTAAACACCCCTCGGCATCACCAAGACTTAACCTCCCCTTAACTGACACACCATGTGTCTCCCCAGGGGTCTACTGTCCCTCCATGGGACTGTGTGCTACACTTGCGTACCAAACTCCTCTGCATCCGAATGGGTTCTTCCGTCTCATGGTAACTACCTTGAGACCTATTTTGCCTCCAGTAAGCCTCAGCCTACCCCGTCGGGTCACTGACGATCTTCTCTTGGATGGTCTGCCGTCTCACAACTGTGAGACCAAAGTCGGAGTTATCCCGTCTCACGGTAACTACCGTGAAACCTATTTTGCCTCCACTAGCCTCGGCCCAACCCCGCCGGGTCGCTGACGATCTTCTCTTGGATGGCCTGCCGTCTCACAACTGTGAGACTAATGTCGGAGTTCCGCGCCTTACAATGTAAGCCACCTTCAAGTCTTGTCTATATGCTTACCAACGTACCTCCTATGAGTTGAGCCTTGCAAACAATCTGCCAGATCGAGTCCATGCGTTCATGACTCGTGAATGCTATATGTCCTGCACTCTAAGCTCTCCACCATTTGTACATCACGGGGTCTAGGCCCAAGTACCTTGGGCTCTGATACCACTTGTTATGCGGAAGCGTGGATATCCTGCTGTTGGGCCCCTACTGCATGGCCTGCATTTGTGTCCACTGTCCATAATAGTACGATATTGTCCGCTTTGGGCCAAGCCCTCACGTATTTACTCTTGGACTCCTTCCCAAAAGGCCTCGTACTATAATAGTCTCTATACACTTATAAAGATGATCTTCCATCTTTATTCTATTGATGTGGGACATGGGTTTGCACCCTAACAGGACACGCTAATTAAATTTAGGACACGGGACACAGAGTATATTTTATGGTTATAAATAACGTATGATTTTAGTTTTGTAGTGTATTTGATATTAAATTTAAATATTTGAGGGTCAAATTTGACGTTGACTATAACTAATTCTCATTTCCCACCTAAAATCATCTTCTAATCGACCTCTTCTAACATTTTATTCCTTGTCTAAACTATAGCATATTTAGACGTGTGTCCAACGAGTGTTGGACACGGGAGGGCTAGTTAGGAAGAGTGTCTGTGCTACCTAGGTTAAAACTGTATTTGACATATTAACAGAAAAAGGTGATAAAAGTAAATAAAGTTGAGTGCCACTCTAGTGTTATACTCCCTCTCATTCACTATAATCACTACACTTTTCAAAAACGGATTATTCAAGTAATCGTTATACTTTCCTTTTTTGGTAACTTTTACTCTTATTTTATTCACCCCTCTCTCCTATCTCCAAACCCCACACAACTATTTTACTCCTATTTTAAACTTTCCTTAATGTTTTGGCCCTACAATTCCTTATTTAACTCCTAATAATTCATCTTTCTCTCCTACAAACAAACTCCACCTTTGTCCTTTATTGTTTTATAATCAATTTTCTTAAGTATTGTGCATGCCAAAGTCAAATGTAGTGATTATAGTTAATGAGAGGGACTCTAGGGAGTAACTGTTATTGACAAAATAAGGTTGAGTATAATTGTTAAAACGGTTAAGGTTAAGAAGTGTATAATTAACAAAAACAATCTAAAAACATCTAACTTAAATTGAATTGAATTAAATGCATTATATGGCAAATAACCCAAAAGATGCATTAATGCATTCTACATTTCTAAATCATGATTTGTTTTATGGTTGAAGTATTTGAAATAACTTTGAAGGAGTAGATGCACGTCAAAGTCTTTTTCAAATTATACATGGAATGCTCCAAATTTCACCTGAGATTGGGTGTCCGGGTGGCGCTAACTCATTTTCTTATCCGTTATTATTATGCCAACATGCAAAACAAATTAAAGCCAGCTACGTGAGCCATAAAATTTGATATTTTGGATTACAAATAGTCAAATAGTACTTTGGTGTGTAGTATATCCCCACAAATTATGGTCCAATTAATCCATATTTATGATTACTAGTCATTGGTCCGCGTCCTAACGGGCGCAGTGTTCTATTGGGTTATGTTATCGTTTATCTACAATTGTGTTAATGTTAGTGTCTAATTTGTGAAAATGAATGATACCACCTATTTAGTTCTGCTGAATGCTAATCAAAGACAACCCACATGAAAGAATTGTAATCATAAACATTTGATTGTTCTCCCTGGTCTCATAGTAACCATCTTTCGTAAGAATTTCCCTAGGTTAGGATAAAACACACTTTTAATGAAATTGTACCTAGCTTTGTGTTTACAAAGTTACAATATAACGGTCTGTAATAAAAATAAGTGTAGTTTAAGACAGAATAATATTTCTGAAGGAACTGTAATTGTCGTTGAAGCTCAAAGCCAGTAAAGAACTCTTCCATCTCCGGAGTCGTTGGAATCTCCCTTTGCATACTACAGGCACGTAGGTTTGAGCGCAGGAGCATGTACGACGTGCAGTTGAGACGGGAGTTGCAATGGCTTCCGAGTCTCAAATCAACCTGCAAGGCATGCTCTCTCGAGTGCCCCTGCAATTAAATGCGAGAAATTAGTTCACAGTGATGCACATCCAAATACACTTCTTAACTAATGACATTTATCGAGTTTACAACCACACTGTATAGTCCAAAGAACATCACAACT
>JAGPOY010000274.1:6832-35405 GCA_018983105.1 Silene uniflora | reverse complement strand
TAGTCGATTGGGTTTAATTGCACATCAAGTGTAAGTAGTGGGGTTTATTTGCACTATTAGAAACTTATGGGGCTAATATGCACGTAGTGTCAAACGTATGGAGTTTATTTGTCACTTCCCCGAGGGACCGAAGAAGGCAAGAATGCTTACGAGATCGCTGTAGAAAATGGTTGTGAAAAATCGAGAATTTCAATATCTGATACTCCCTCCGATCCAGACCAATGGTAACACTTACCTAAAATGGATGAACCACACCAATGGTAACATACCATATTTGGCATGAAAAATGACTAAATTACTCATACATCCACTACCTATTTACAACTTTAATATCCACTCACCCACTCACCAACTACTTATTTAATCCATTTAAACTCATGTGGCCCCAATCAAACTTTCCTACTTTACCCCTCACTTTTCCACCTTTTCTTAAATAACCACTTTTTCCCTATGTTACCATTGGTCTGGATCGGAGGGAGTATATCAGTACGTATTAGTGCATAAGATTTGTTAAGTTGGGGGCCTTATGTAAAGAACATACTCCATCCCAGTGTTCTCAAGATCGTCCACCATTTTGCTTCAGGAGATGCAGGTTTTTATTCTAATTCTGTTATTTGAATGCAAATCTTACAGTTCCCATTTAATAGTCCAATTTTTTGTTTTTGTGAACATATGTTTATACATTGATGAAAATTGATTAAGCTAAGTTAAATCAACCAAATACCGATCTGCTCTGATAGCAAGGGTTAGTTCTTTTTATGTTTGGTGTGCTGAATATTTCTTTTTCCTGCTGCAAGAGATGAGTGAAATGTTAAGATCAAAGAGTGTCAGAAGACTTGCAATGGAAGGACTTTCCATGTTTGTGAGAGAACCGAAAAAGGATGCAAATACACACCTTAAAGAAGCAGCAGAAAGGGGCGCAGATTGGCTTGTAAAATTGCTTTTGGAGGGAGACAATACTTTGATAAATGATTCAACACCAGCGTGGCAAATAGCATGCGCGAATGGTCACTTATCTACATTGTTTGCCTTTGTTGAGCAATGTGATCAACAAGAATTCGTCAAGCTTTGTCAGAACAACCAACAAACACCTCTTCACCATATAAAGTTGGTAAAATATGAGGAGTACAAGAAGTTGTTGGAAAATCCAATAATGCAGGGGCTCAAGAATCAACTTGACAGCGATGGTGCCACTCCATTGCACCAAGCCATAGAACGCAATGACATTGGATTGACAAAAGCATTGTTAGAAACTGAGGGCATACAGCTCGATATTGAGGATCAGAATCATAAAACTGTTCTGGATTTACTGGAAGAAAAGTATATCACCAATGGTATCTTCTTGGAGCTGTACAAAGAGTTGCTAGCAAATCCACTCATGACACAGGAATTGAAGAATCGGGTTGACAACAATGGAGCTACGTCTTTGCATCGAGCCATACAACGCAATGACCTTCAACTAACAAAAACACTGTTAGAAACCAAGAGTGTACAACTCGACATTGAGGACATAAATCATAAAACAGCTATGGATTTACTGGAGGCACGGTGTGTTACTCATGATAATTTCTTTCAGCTCTATAAAGAGTTGTTAGCAAATCCAGTCATGACGCAGGAATTGAAAAATAGGGTTGACAGCAATGGGGCTACGCCTTTGCACCGCGCAATAGTACAGAATGCCCGGGGACTTGTGAAAGCATTGATGGAGACTAAGGGCATAAGACTCGAAATTAAGGACAACAATGGTATAACAGCCTTGGATTTGATTGAAGAACGCTGTAGTATTAGATCTGCCGATGTATACTGGTACGAGTTGTACAAAAAATTGTTGGCGATTCCAGAGAGGTTGCAGAAGATGAAGAATCGCAAAGGTAGCAGTGGAGCCACTCCTTTGCACATAGTAATAGAGCAGGATGATCTGGTGCTGGCAAAAACATTGGTGCAGGGTAAGGGCATAAAATTTAACATTAAGGACACACATGGGAAAACAGCTTTAGATTTGATTGAGGAGAGATGCAATCAATTTGATAGCTTATGGCATGATTTATACGAGGAGGTGTTAGCAAATACATCAATGACACATGAGATGAAGAATCGGGTTGACATGAATGGAGCTACGCCTTTGCACAGAGCAATAGCACAGAATTCCAAGAAGCTAGCAAAAATACTAATGGAGATTAAGGGTGTAGAGTATGAAATCAGAGACAACTATGGTAAGACTGCCGTGGATATGATTGAAGAACGATGCAAATACAGAAATATTGATGGCTTCTGGTTTGAGCGATACAAGGAGTTGTTAGCAAACCCAGACATGCTTCAAAAGCTGAAGAATCACAGAGGCAGTAGTGGAGTCACTCCTCTGCATATAGCGATAGAGTGGGATGATCTGAAGCTAGCAAAAATACTGGTACATACTAAGGGTATAGAACTCAGTATCAGAAACAGATATGGGAAAACGGCTCTAGATTTGATCGAAGAGCGATGTGATCAAAATGGTGGCCTATGGTATGAATTGTACAAGGAGTTGTTAGATAATCCAAACTATGTGCATGAGTTGAAGAATCGGCGGGTTGGAATTGACAAAGAGACTCCTCTACACCGAGCAATTAAGTGGAATGACATCAGGCTGGCAAAAACATTGTTGGAGACAAAGGGAGTTGAACTTGACATTGAGGATAGGAATGGTAACACAGCCTTGGATTTACTTGAGGAGCGCTACGATTCTGGAAAATGGGTATGTGTTAAAACTCTTACTTTTACTTTAGGTGCTATTAAATTGGTCATTCTAGTGCATAACCTGTATCGTAGGATAAAATAATTTATTCTTATTTTAGCGACTATAGCATGTAGTCGGAGCAAGGTTAAAGTAGGCGTAAAAACTCATTAGAATGTTCTGACTGTTAAGATGTATAATCTATGTTACCAAGACTCGTGTATGGGTCCGTACACGGATATATAACCAAGTGCTAGAGTCATGGCTTGAGTTAGACACATGGACCATGTCATTGGATAAGGAATTAAGGATACTGTACAGAATCATGTCTTCAAACTAAGATACTCCGTATTTATAAGAAAATACTGTAAATCTTTAGGGGCTTATTTTAACCACTGGTCTCGCTCTTTACTTTACTTTCGTCATGCAAGCACCCTTTGTACTTTGTACTATGCTAGGTGAGGTCAGTACTATATTACTCCCCCCATCCCGGCTAATTGTCTAGCTATTCCATTTTTGTGCGTTCATTTATTTGTTTACCTTTCTATATTGGGAATGCTTTTAATGGGTAGTTGGGTAGTTTGATCATCTACATGCTTATTCATCAGTTGGAGACCTTTTCATTCTCATACACGTGATGAGAAAGACAGGATAAGTGTTGGCGATGCAAAGATATGATGGTAACACACATTAAGATTTTTTTGGTTGTTAGAGCTTGAGAGGACCTCTTTCTGGTCCGATAAAATTTGGAAGGACGCACCTAAAAAGTCTGGTGTACCAGTTATCATGGCCACAATAGCTGTTGGATAGCCAAGTGCAAACCGGATAACTGTTGAGAGCATAAGAAATTAATTGCTGTTAATCAAACATATTGCAGGGTGAGATGTGCCGTGAAATAAGGCTGGACCCAAGCCTCAAAATTTTCAGGTTCAAATATCTACAACGGAGGACATCACTCAAAGACATGAACAACACACTTTCCGTGGTAGCAGCTCTATTAGCGACAATCACGTTTGCGGCGGGGTTCACTGTTCCAGGCGGTGTGGACAACACGAATGGGACAGCTACTTTAGGAACACAGGCAGCCTTTCTTGTTTTCTCAATCGCGAACACTTTAGCAATGTGCAGCTCCATGGTGGTGCTGTTTACGGTCATTGGTGCAATGATTTGGGAGGCCCACCCTAAAGCCACTCCTTTGATTGACTTATGTGTGTCCTTGCTGCAGCTCTCCTTGTGCGGTACAATTGTGGCATTTATGACCGGGGTGTATGCCATCATGGCCCCTAAGGTTCAGTGGGCCGCCTTTGTCGTGATTATTTTGTGCTCAGTAGCGTTTGTTGGGGCTTTGATTGTTGTTTCCACCTTCTGGCCACTCCTTTACAAGCCCTTCAAATTGATGAAAGGTGTTGTGTGTAAGGTAGTTAGGCACTTGAAATGTGGGAGTTGCTGTGGCACCCAAGGGAATTCTTCTGCTGGAGCGCGTTATGTTCCTTCAGAACAGTCGAGCCCTAATGGTCTAACAATGACTCCCTTACGACCCAACGAACCTCAGATGTTTACAAAATCAAACACTATAGTGATCAGTCGAGCCTCTGAGAGTCCAGCATCGGCTGTTTAAAGTACAACCTAGTGAACCACACTCATCAGAGAACACAAACACACAGGTGACAGAATGGAGCTTTTGAAGCCAATGTTGGCCGAGTCACTACCCTAGGAACCTGAATTATCAGCAAACACGAACATACTTGTCAGTTGTCACTCAGGCCTCTGATGATCCCACTGGAAGCGCTTGAACAGTGAAAACAACAGTTGGAAAACACAAACAGGGATGCTGTTTTATCCTCCGACTCTCCAGCTATTGGATCTGAAATTAAAATAAACATTAGTGAACCTTTGTTACCTACTAGAAGTATATTATACTGTGTTAACCAGTTTCACGGAAAATATGACGGAACTCATGGCCACTGCTCTCTTGAATAAAATCCATTCTGTTGTCTTTTTGTTGTTTCTGCTCCAAGGGTTTGCTCAAGAATTCTGTTTGAATTTTTCCTGTTTTATCATTCAACTTTTATGGTCAAAGTCGCTCGACTTTAACCATCAATTGCTACAATTACAAATTGAGTTGCATTGTAAATTAGTTTTAACTTCATTGGTCACCTATAAATTTTGGAATCATTGAGCTATACATGGCAATTTTTTAATTTAATTTTATTTGGGTTTTTCAAGTACTACTGCTCTTTACCTATAAATTAGTCCCGCACAGTTCCTGAAAGAGTTTTTCTTGAGGAAAATTCCTGAAAGAGTTGGTGATTACAGCAAAAGAAATAATCAACCTGCCACCTTCTCCCTCCATATGCCAGCGACATTGAGATTTTCTCATCAGTCATACTCTACGTCTCTACTCATACACACCCAGTATTCTTCCTTGGTAAAAGGCCTCGGAGCAGCTAGCGACTGGGTAATCCCCTGAGTTTTAGGTATGATGTAATGTTTTGTTTGTTGAACTGCCAAGTGTTTGTTCTTGTCATAATCTCCCTTTTAAATTGACTTTTTTGGGGGGTTATAGGAATTTATGCTTAATATTCTTCAGGCTTTATGATTGCTTCACAGCTTAATTTCCTTAGGGACTGTGGGGGGCCATTTTGTGGGGTTTAGTTTATTAAATCACTGTTCTGATTGATGCGGATATTTGAATGATACAAATTAATTAGATGTTCTGTATTCGTTGATTTATTTAAAATGAACTAGTATCTCAGACTTTTGCTATGAGACTAGTTCCCTTGCTTCTTTTATCACTTTTATAGCAATCTAGCTGATTGCAGGTACACCATAGCCACTGCATATCACGGTGTTTGTTAGAACCTGATTTTCTGTTCGGACTGTGATCCCTTTGTTTCCATCATTTGCACTTGTGAACACCGTATTTGTGTAGCTTATTAGTTTTTGTTTGATAAGTCTTCACAAGTGTTGATTTTGATAACTTATAAAGTAGTACAATGTCTGAAAGATTCATCATTAAGGGTGTAGAGTAATTCTTTACGACTGTCTCTAAGTCTCTAACTACTATCTTCAACTTTTCTTCAAACTCTTGAACACCAATCATCACCCGTTGAACTTTTAAGGAAGTACAAAATTATTACTCCATACATGCATATAAGGTGAACTTTAGGATAAAACATTTGACACTATCCAAAACACCAACTAGTAAACTATAGAAGACTCCTTGATATAGGAATGTGGATAGGATTCTGAAAAATGGATTAAAAATGTGCAATTTATCGTCAGAAGGATGCAACAGACTTGATTTGAAGCAGTATAGTTTTTATGAAGTTGCCCTATAACATAATGTTGCGGACAGTTCTCGTTTTTTCACATTAATTTCTTGGTTCTTTTCCGACTCAGACTGAATCTGCAAAAGCATTGAATACTGTACTGTATTATACATTAATCTTTGTACTCAAAACAGTTTGAAACTGCTTTAGCATGTTGAGTAAGTACAAAGATTAATGGAGGAAGACAATAATGATCAGAGGTTGAAGGTGATGTATGCTATTATAGATGTGAATGCCTTGAAAGGATGTTGAAGTGCTTCTTTTATACTGTAGGCTTCGTCTAGGGTTTGTAACTTTGAACTCCAACTGATGAACTTTTCCTTATCTGTTTTAGGGCGCCGAACTATTTCAGCTCCAATTTTCCAGTTTTGATCCATTGAATTTTGCCTGACAAATTGGTGTTTGTTGAGAATAGCTCCCACTGCTTTGATCAACTCCTTCCTATTTTTCACCAACCACTTTGGCTTCAGCTGGCTAACCGTTTGTAAGTTGAAGACTCTCCCTTTTCCTCCTTCGTATTTTTTTCCCAGTTGGACGAGTTGATCTCTACTACAGGACGACAAGTTGAGTTCAGCTAGTTTTTAGAAGTTTCTTTTCTGGCTAGTTACACCATTGGACTTTCGTCGACCGAACCCCTCTTTCCACCCCCTAGATCTTTGCCACGTTTATATCGATCACGGGGTGAAAAAGTAGTCAATCATATGCCCAGCATGAATATTGAATTCCAGACTTGTAAACTGAACAAAACGGTGGGACTGTGGGAGTAATCAACTGTAAATAAAAGAGAAAATAATTTTTCGCAGCAATTTGACTTTGAAGTAACTGAAAAGTTGTCTTTGCAACCATCAAATTTGTGTGAACTGTGAAGTAACCACATAATAGTATTGCTGTTAGACTTGAGACACACTTTTGGATATCTTCATTTGTTTTTGTGATTTCAGTGCTTTAATTTTGAGCTTTGTTGATCTTTAAAGCTTTGTTTATCTAAATTTATTTGTGTTGCAGAAAATATTGATCTTTAATTTGAAATTTTTTAAAAGAAAAACCAGCGCTTCTGAGTGAATTAATTAGATTTTAACTCAAAATTGTGTTTTCTAACTGTGCACAGCAAATTTGGCTTTTACAACTACAAGCATTCATACCAAGGTTTTTGCATGCGTGCAGTCTTATTTGGTAGCGTTAAATCAAATAACTTGCATCTATGGTGATCTAGATTTCGTTGACTCTTAAAAAGAGAGGATTTTCTTGTGCGCTTTAGTTTTCAATAATAAGGACTTTAGGCTCGAAATTAAGTAAGCATGAGTTTAATCAGATGATTTCAACGGAAAGGAGAACCATTGTTCTCAAGAGTCAAGACCGTTTCCAAAGATGAGGTATGTAAAACGCCTCTCTAATCATTTGATAATCTTTATAACTAAGCTAAAGAACAATCCTAAGGTGTAAGACTTACTTAAACCATTCTCTTGCCCTTTTTCGTAGTAATGTGTATTCCTTTTAAAATAGGTGGTATTTTAAAAGTCCTAAATAATTACACAAATAATATAAATGACTAATAATAAAAATATAATGATCACTGTAAATAGTATATATCATAAAAATGTGTAGGAAAGAATTTGTGCACTCGAAACATCAAAAATGTGTAGGAAAGAATTTGGTCGCGATTTACAAGAAGCCATTATTATATGAGAGAAATCTCTCATTAGTCTTTCTTTATTGTACTCTTTATCATTTATCATCTTATCTTATTACACTAACATGCAGGGTTGGAAGTAACTATTTAATTATTAGCAGCAGGTAACGACTTGATTTATTTATTTTTTCTGTATTGACTTTGGGTTAATTGTATGCACACTAGTCACTAAATAAATCATGGGACCGAAAACCACATGTTTCTGCTGAAGTTGCTAGTCGAACTACTACACGTCTACTATACGGAGTATTAATGTAGTAGAAATCAGATCTTGACTGATTACACTCAAAAACACCATTGCTTAATAATCTTCACTCTCAACTTCAGTATCTAACATTCAGCACTCTATTTTTCGAGCTACTTTATTGGCCGTTGGGTTGTAACACCCCGTGTTAAATTAATGGACCGCTTCTTTAGTGCAGCTACGAAAGGTGATGTGGAGGTTTTAAGGGAAGGTATTAACGAAATTAACGTTGGGGAATTGAGTTCATTTTTTCTAGGCCGTAAAGAGTCATTGGCTGGTAACTTCATTCACGAGGCTGTGAAAAAGAATCACTTCACATTCTTGTCAGTAGCTCTAAGAATGTTACCACCAGATGTTGTTGTTGAGTATGTATGTCAGGTTGATACAGCAGAAGGGTCAAACCCTCTCCATTATGCGGCCAAGGAAGGTAATATCTTCACGGTCAAACTGCTGGTTAATGCCTATGTTACTGCCTCTACTGCTCTTGGGAATCAGGTGACATACCCTCAATAAATCTCTCTCTGGTAGTCTGATATCAATTCAAACATAAGTTGATGTACTGATGTTCTTGTTTATACCCCTTAACTTATCATTTTCTCACTTATATATTTTTTTTCTGTAAAGAAAACATTTACCAACCATAAGTCCATAACTCTTAGTTACGAGTTCTGAAAATGGTAATTTTTTTTCCTAAAACCAAATATCTCGTAAAGTCGGTGAATTTGAAAAAAAAAATCACCACTTTTGGAACTTGCAATCAGGAGTTCTGATTAGTCAATGGTTATTCCGTAAAAAAGACCTTGCTGATCATAACTCCTAACTAGAAGTTCAAAAAACAAGGATTTTTTTTTTGGAAACCGAAGATCTTGTAAAGACGTTCAGATTGAAAATATTAAAAAAAAAAAAAAAAAAACTGCCATTCCTAAAGTCGTAGCCAAGAGTTTTGGCTAGTCAAATGTTTTTTCTTTTTTTTTCAAAAAATAGGGGTACATGTGAGAAAAAATAAAATAGTTGAGCGGTATAAATCCCTACTTTTTAGTTAGTTATTAGTTATAGAGTTAAGAGTAAGTGTACTATAAAACAGTTTTACAATAAAATACTCAAACCATATGACAAATACTTTGAGGTTCTTATCATGAAAATGGTGGTTGGTGGAAGTTATTTAAGTAGGGTTATTTAGGTAAAATATCACTTGGGGGTTTACAATAACACTTTCACATATAAGATGATTAATTATTAGAAATGTCATTGACAAATTCTGATTATATAATTTAATAATTTAACGTTCCTGTTGTTAGTGTGTTAATCTTCCTACTTTCATCTATGGGAAGCAATTTATATACTCCGTAATAAAATTGTGTAAGACCGCCTTATATAATTATTTGTGATTTTATATAGCTTTAGTTTCCTGTTAGTGGTCATTTGACCTTTTGGTCATTATCAGTTCAGTAGTTATTTTACTATTCCCTCGGCGACAATCATTTTTATACCTATTTCATTATTAATGTCTCACTCATTTGTTTACCTTTTTAGTTTAGAAATGCTTTTGATACATAATTTGATCACATCATTTCAAATAATAAACTTGCTTTTCATCCAACAACAATATAATAACTACAAATGATCCGCTCATCTCTCCTTAATCTTTAGATAAACAAATTTTCACCGTCTTTCAAAAAATGATTATGCAGAGCAAGTATCCAGGTTGCTGCTTGAGAAGCATCCAGAACTTATTGAAGAAGAGCCTGGTAATGGTGGCACAGTGCTTGATAGAGCTGTTGAAGAAAATGTTCCATGGCTGGTTAAATTGATGGTTATAAAGGATGAGGGCAGTTTTCGAAATGGCCCTCAACCTTGGAATAGGTCTTGCAGGAGACTGATCTGGCACATTAATGCTAACTTATCGGGTGATACTCCTCTTCATATTGCAGCAACAAAGGGCTACATTGACATTGCGAAACTTTTAGTACAAGGTTATGAGTCTGCTATTCGAGAGGAGGCCAAACAGTGGGATGTTCCAGAATCTCATCAACCACTTTGCTTCAGGAGATGCAGGTTTGAAACTCTAATTGTGTCATACGATAGCAAGTCGTATGGTGTCAGTTTTTTGTGGCCATTTGTTTGGATTGATGAATATGGATTAACAACAAAAAGTAAATGACAATTCAGACTTCAGTTTATGCTTATTGAAGTAGGAAGTGAGGATTATCTATTACCCTTCTCTTCATCCATCTCATCAACCAAGTGAAAGTCTGCAACTGACTAATACAGTAATACAACAACATGACCTCTATACCTCAAGGGATCCCACAAGTTGTGGGTAAGGGGGAGTCAAATGTACGCAAACGTACTTATTACTTCAATAACTCAGATAAGTTGTTTTTAGATTATTCATTCGCTAATAAAAAGGGAAAATTAGAAATGAGATAATATAAAAGAAAATGTTTGAAAGAAGAATAAAACACTGATAACATTCATGCAGAAGAGTAAAACAGTGAAAAACTAAAAACATTGAATAGATTAGACATTGGGAGAATTATCTTCATAATTTGTTATTGTACTTATTTAAGTGTATGTTTACTTAAGTTGCCTTTTGTTTATTGACTTTATTTCAGAATAGGTTTTATTTGTGATCTTTCTCCACCTAATTAAAAAACTTCGTAAAAGCAAGTGTCATTTTTATATGGAGTATATCGTTTTTGTTTGCACCATCCGGTTCTGTCCGAGTTTAGTTGGGTAGGGGGCAAACCTCTCCTTCCTAAGTTTGAAAACTTCTTCCAAGGATTTGTGATTTAAGATTATCAATCTCTTACCCTGTAATTAAAGTGCTGGACGGTTTTTATATGTTTAGTTTGCTAAATCTTTGTTTTTGTTACTGCAAGCGATAAGTGAAATGTTAAGATCAGAGACTGTCAGAATGCTTGCAATGGAACTTCTTTCTTGTCTCGAGAGAGACTCAACGGAGGATGCAAATTCACAGCTTAAAGAAGCAGCAGAAATGAGCGCATATTGGCTTGTAAAATTGTTTTTAGAGGCTGATAGCTCTTTGATGCACGATTCAACACCAGCATGGCAAATAGCATGCATGAATGGTCACTTACCTATATTGTTTGCCTTTGTTGAGCAATGCAGTCAACAAGAATTCATCAACCTATGTCAGAGCAGCCAACAAACACCTCTTCACCATATAACTTTGCTACAATATGAGCAGTACAAGAGCTTGTTGGAGAATCCAGTGATGCAGGAGCTCAAGAATCAACTTGACAGCAATGGTGCCACTCCATTGCACCGAGCCATAGAACGCAATGACATTGGACTGGCACAAGCATTGTTAGAAACTGACGGCATACAGGTCGATATTCAGGATCAGCATCATAAAACAGCCTTAGATTTGATCGAAGAACGTTGTACTATTAGACCTTCTGGTCTATTCTGGTATGAGTCGTACAAGAAATTGTTGACTGCTCCAGATAGGTTGCAGAAGATGAAGAATCGCAGAGGTAGCAGCGGGGCCACTCCTTTGCACATAGCCATAGAGTGGGATGATCTGAAGCTGGCGAAAACACTGATCCATGCTAAGGGTATAGAACTCAGTATCAGAAACAGGAAGGGGAAAACCGCTCTAGATTTGATCGAAGAACGATGTGATCAAATTGATAGCCTATGGTATGACCAGTTATACAAGGAGTTGTTAGTTAATCCAGACTATGTGCATGAGTTGAAGAATCGGCGGGTTGGAATGTACAAAGATACTCCTCTACACCGAGCAATTAAGTGGAATGACATCAAGCTGGCAAAAACTTTGTTGGAGACAAAGGGAGTTGAACTCGACATCGAGGATATGGATGGTAAAACAGTCTTGGATTTACTTGAGGAGCGCTGCTACTCTGGACAATGGGTATGTGCGAATGGTTCTTTTCTAAATTTCCTTTTATTCTTGTGGCCTTGTAGGCGATATTATAATGGTCATTTAAGTAAGGTGGTTGTATATTCGACCGGGTCAACCCTAATACCAGTCATTTGCAAGAGCCTCTGAGGCTTTTAGGTAAAGTTTGTGATGTAGAGTTTTTAAAGTGAAAAAAATGTTTTTTTTTTTTTAAAGTGTATGGTTTTTAAACGTCAAAATCATACGGAGTACTTAATATATCATATATGAGTATCTTTCTTAAACTTTATTATGCAAGGCTTCCTTTTTGTTCCACTAAAAGAAGTGTAGGGATGATAAATGTCGGGTACAGATTCCAGAAGTATCGTATCTGACATTACCAAATTATCATTTGCAACAATAAATGCTGGATAGCCAAAGGGTGAAGCAGATAACTATTGAGAAAATTTGGAATTGATTACTTCCAATTAAACATGTTGGAGTCTGAGATGTGCCGCGAACAAATGGTGGACCCACGCTGCAAAATTTTGGGGTTAAAGTACGTGCTACAGAGGACATGTCTCAAAGACATGAGTAACACACTTTCGGTGGTAGCAGCTTTGTTAGCCACCATCACCTTTGCGGCAGGGTTTACTGTTCCAGGCGGCGTGGACAAGGATGGGACAGCGACACTAGGAACAAAAGCAGTGTTTCTTGTGTTCTTAATTTCAAACACTGTAGCAATGTGCAGCTCCATGCTGGTCTTGTTCATGGTGATTGGTGCAATGATTTGGGAGGCCCGCCCCGTAGTCATTCCTTTGATCGACTTATGTGTGTCCTTGCTTCAGCTCTCCTTATGTGGTACAATTGTGGCATTTATGACTGGGGTGTATGCAATTATTGCCCCTAAGGTTCAATGGGTTGCCATTATTGTGATTATCTTGTGCTCATTAGCATTTGCTCTGAGTTTGCATGGTATAACCCTTTTCTGGCCTGTCCTTTACATCCCCTTTAAGTCGATGAAACGTGGTGTGTGTCAGTTAGTAGACCACTTGATATATGGGAATGTCTGTGGTAGTAAAACCAGTTCTGATGACGATGAATCATTTGTTTTTTAAGATAGGCAAATCCCTATTGCTCCAACAACGGCTTCCTTACAATGCAATGAACCTAGGGCAGTTACAAAAGCAATCATGCTAGTGATTGGTTGAGCTTCTGACAGTTTAGCATAGGCTGTGTAGCACAATAGTTGCAAATCACAAACACGGTTGCTGGCCTGCCTCTGCAGCTTAGGGTTCTGAAATTAAAATGAACATTACTGGATTTTAGTTATCTTGGAGATAACGTTGGAATTTGTGGCCAGCTTCTTCATTAGACTTACCATGTTGAAAGACCAGGGAGGGGTTAAAGGAGGGAAGCTTGAAGCTCATCTGCCATACTCAATACTCATACACACACAGTAGTCTTATTTGGTAGGAACATCGTCAAGCTCATTAGTCTTTTTCTTTCTTTCAGAGACTATAATCCCATGGCATTTAGGTATGATGTAAATTTTCGTTTGTTTATTTGCAGACGGTTGGTTCAATAAATGCAATTTAAGAGCTTGTTCTTGTCATGATTTCCCTTTTCTAATTGTCTTTTTCGGGGCTTATTCTGATTTAAGTAATGTTTTTTAGGCTGTATGATAAGTTTACAGCTTAATTACCTTGTGAATCATTTAGTCAGGTTTATGTTATCAATAATCCGATGTTCTGACTTAACCCTGTTTCTTATATGCTGATTAGTGTTATCAAGCACCTGTAACGACCCGGTTTCTAGGACGTATTCTAATGTTATGACTTACATCTGAAAGGTGTCATTTCAAGCTTCACTCTTTCTTTTTTGGTACTAATGTTCCGGTGGTAAATCTTGGGTATTTATTAGCTGACATTGTATCGTTCTGAAGACATGCTTGATGACCTGATGCTACCTTCAATCAAGACTAATCCTTGTGGCATGTTGCATCAACTCTTCTCTTATATTTCGATGTGCAGCGGATGCATGATTATCTCCAGTTCTAGAATCTGAAAACGCAGAAGTGGATACAATTTCTGCTGTATGCCATCATGACTCTAATTTGGCGAATACTGTTAGTTTTTTTTTTGGTGATTTATGCTTGTTCAATGTCATAATCTCCTTTTGTAATCACCATTTTAATAATAGGTCTCACTTGGGACGGATATATCCGTCACAAGCTTGTGACGGGTCAAGTATTACCCACATGGCTAGATAAGACAAAAAGTAGAATGCATATAGAATTACAAATGACTTGTCTTTATCCTTCCATGTGGGTTTTATTTGACCGTCACAAGCTTGTGACGGATTAGCTTGTGACGGATAGCGACCGTCGCGAGAATTTGTGCCATTTTAAACGTATGTTTCACCTGTTTGTTATTAACATCATCCTACTTTATTGTCTATTTGATCACCGCCCTACTCACAACCTTAATTTTTGTTCAAAGAGAAAATGAAGCATTATTTTTGAAATTTGGAGGCAATAACAATGATAAGACCGTGGTTGGAAACACGAAATTGATCGATTCGTGATTCCAATTGAGGAATTCAAATGTTAAATCCAATTTTATAAATCCGTTTCTAGGTCATTTGGAATTCATTTAATTTCCAAATTTCAATTTGCCAATGGATGGGAAACCATGAAAAACTGGAATTGCAATTTGAGGAAAAGGTTGAAGTCATCAATATTTTATTTTTTAGGAAAAAACAATTGATTAGAAAAAGAAATTGTTACGGGAATTTGTATGACTAGGGAAAAAAGTCAAAAAGAAAATATAGGGATGAAATTTTTGTCACTCAAAAACATCTACTCCGTATATTAGAGAAGATCAAATACTAATGAAATTGAAATGCCTAATGGATAGAAATTTGAGAATCCTAAGCTTTAAATAAATTAAATTCGATATGAAATTGAGCAATAACTTTGATTTGTAAAAATTTGTGCAAGAAATCAGACCGTCTTGCTTGTGATAGTCACAAGCTTGTGACCTCTCATAGCATTAGTCTTTCTCTCAATTGCTCTCCCACTTTCCTTGTAAGAGGTCACATGCTTATGAGTTATGACGGAATCATATCGTCACAAATGAGAATTTGTGGCAAGAAATTTGATTCATAAGAAGCAACTCTCCTTTAGTCCTTTTTAATCTATCATCGTACTACTATAACAGTCTAACCTACTGCAGACTGCAGGATCAGACAATGAGACAAAACTAACAAATTTAATTATTAGCAGCAGGTAATTAGTCGATTTATATATCCATTTCGTTGCGTATTATTTTGTCTTGACTTAATTAATTGCATGCAAATGAAATAAATAAATAATAATGTAGTATTATCGGACCCAAAATAGTTGACTTTGTCAGTCAAGCACATGATTCCGATTAGTTAATTAAGTTGGTAGTCGAACTACTACAATGCTAGTATAATAAATCAGTCTCTAGTCTCTACTGATTACTCCCGAGGTCTGATCCACCCAAAAATACAATTGCTTACTTCCCGTAACATAATCCGTGTCCAATACTCGATACTTCGATTCAGGTTACGCACCAAAGGCCAGAGCTATGACGCTGGACATCAATACAATGGTCCGCCTCCTAAAGGCAGCTGCAGCAGGTGATGCGGAGATTTTAAAAGGAGTTAAGGAAATCGACGTCAAGAAATTGAGTTCATATGTTATGAGCAGCAAAGAGTTAAAGGGCGGTAACATAATTCATAGGGCGGTAAAAAATAATAACTACACATTCTTGTCAGAAGCTCTAAAAATTTTACCACCCGATGTGATTGTTCAATATATATGTCAGGAAGATACATCAGAAGGGTCAAACCCTCTTCATTATGCGGTCAAGGAAGGTAATATCTTCATCGTCAAATTGTTGGTCAATGCGTATATCACTGCCTCCGCTGCTGTTGGGAACCAGGTGATGTACACTCTCTCAATTACTCCGTATATTATAAGTTTTCGGTTATTTTGATTTCGCACTAGAGGTGGAAGAATAGGGGTCAGAGAAGAGGTGTTCTTGTGCACTGATGAAGTCAGGATTTACGATTAGAGAGGTGAAAAAATTTTACTCATATAACATAAACTTGAAACAAATTCAGAACTTTTAACATACTTTTTGAATTTTTCCTTTGCATACGAGGACAAGCGCCCCAATCCATTTTGTTGTAGGGCTTGAGCCTTATTTAGATCCAAAACAGCTTATGGGCCGGTCTGAAAAAGCCCAAAGTAATTTTTGGGTCGTGGTTGGGTTTGACATTAATTTTGTCTCTGACTTAGAACGGTTTAAACCGAAATTTGTGAAATATGAGTAACGGTAGTCAACTATTTACCAACCAATTACGCATTTGTCGTTTAGACCATCTACAACAACAATAAGATCTATGCCCAAAGTTGATATTTTTACAATTAATAAATACCCCACAACAACAAAAGGAACTTATCAAAAAATGAGTTTTTTCTGGAGCTCATCATATCTAGATGAGTTTCACAAACACTTGTTTAATGATAAAAAATTTTTTATTGTTGTGAGGGGATGAATATGAAAATATCAACTTTAGAAAGCGGTCTTTTTGTTGTTGTAGGTGCTCACAATGAGAAAATGATTGTCTTTTATCGTCTTAGTAGTCTAATTGACATGAAGTTCATGAAGTTTCCTTATTATTGTTGTGTAAAGTTTTTGGATAAAATATCATCTTACGATAAAATGAGGTGGATAGATTGAGGGCCCACAAAAACAACAAAAAACTTTTTGTTGTTGTGGATGCTCTTACATAACCATGACTTAAGTCCACCTGATTACCGTTGAAGTATGGCACAAAACGAGAGATCATTTTATCAAAATTTATTTATTTTTTCATTCAATTTTGTAGGGAACACCGCCGTGGTTGAAGAAGAACACCAAGGGAAAAACACCATTACGTTGTAGCTTGATTAAAAAGACAAAAAAGACGCACGAATATATAGCAAGGTACTTAGTTTCAAGGGAACGACATTTGTTAAGGAGTTTAGGCGGGCAAAAGTACCCTCCATCGTCATTGGATTTAATCTCCACAATGACTCTAGACAAGAAGGGCGCAAGCATCTTATTTTGTGCAATGTGTGACGGATTCTCACTTTTATCTGAACAAATTCTCACTTCTGATCTTCCATACAGTCTAAATGGTGCACATCACAATCCGACAAACCTTCTCCACCATGCATCCAAGTGCAACGGTACAACAACCTTTCCTAATTCCTAATTCGATACAATTGCATGTTCGATCTGTAACAGGGGTGGTCAAAGCTTAGGGCCAGTCCGGCCCACCCACGCTTGGGCCGTGCAGTGGCTCGTGTCTTTGCTTGGCCCGGTTAGCAGTGTCAGGCCCGGCCGTCTGGGTCTAGGAAATTAACTCGGCCTGTCTCGACTCGGACTCGCCCTCACCCTCTCACCTAGGTAGCACGAACACTTCTCTTTTTCAGCCGTACCGTGTCCGACACCGACACTCGTCGGACACACGTCCAAACGTGTCGAACACCTATAAAGCCGTGTCTAACTTCCAACATTTATTTGGGCACGTGTCCGACGCGTGTCCATGGTATTTCGGCCGTGTCCAACGCGTGTCCATGGTATTTGGACATCATTTAGGGTGAATTATGTTCTTTAGACGAGAAATGAGGTTACGAAAGAGATTGATTAGAAGATGAGTTTGGAAATGAAATGAAAATGAGTTATAAATAACGACAAATTTCCCCTTTATTTATTTAAATTTGACATCAAATATTTTTATAAAAATAAAATCGAACTTTTATAATTAAAAAATATATATTTTATTAAATTTATATAACGTGTCCCGTGTCCCAAATTTCATGGAGTGTCGTGTCACGTGTCCGTGTCCATTTTGGTGCTACCTAGCCCCCTCACTATAGCCTGGGGCCCTGGGCTATGTCTGGGTCCAGCTCCACCAGACCCGGCCTGCCCGACCTCTAGCCGGGCCTTTTCCGGGTAGGCCCCGGGCCAGCCCGACTCCTATCATGTGTTCATTAATGATTTCGATCATTTTTACATAGTGAATTTCCTCCATTTTATTTCACTTTTTTGATTCATTCATTCACCATCGACATACATGCTTCCTCAACATCGGCCACTGCAGCTCCGGTACCAACGATTACCGGCATGCAGTGCGACTAGAATCAACGGAATCCAATGACTCTATCTGTAATAATTGGAGTCACTCCCGCCTTCTTAGGGTGTCTTCTGGTTCGGAATCCGGCGGTGAAGCCGACGGAAAAGGGTTTAGGGTTCGATTTTCCGGCGGCGGATAATCGAACCGGCGGATAATCGAACCCTAAACCCTTTTCTTGGAAAAGTTAAGATTATAGGCAGTACGGTTCCGTTTCTAGTGGTGACGGGGGAGGAGGTGGTTTGCATGGCTAGGTGCAGCTAGTCTTGGCAGATAGGTAGAAGCTTAGGTTTGCTCAAATGTGCTACTCCGTCCGTCCTATTCATTTGTTTACATATTCCATTTTAAGGTATCATTCATTTGTTTACATTTCTAGTTTCTATATATGGTACTTTTTATCCACTAACAACGACCACCACTCCCCCTTTTCTTGGTCTTTGTGTCAAAACCAAAGGTAAACAAATGACCTCGGACGGAGGGAGTACTTATGAACATTGTGATTGCGGATGTTGCTTTGACAGATTTACTAGTAATGAATTAGGCCCATTCGAGATTTCCTTGGAAAAAAGCTTACTTTGATTAAGTTAATTCAATTTTATAGGTGGGTGCGTAGACCCGATTCATAATGGAAATTTGCAATGCCTGGGAAATTCTAATAGTTACTTTGAGTCTTTGATATTCTGTTTCGTAAGGTTCCTAAAAATTGACATAGATCAACAAATCATTTATCTTAGAACGGAATACATGAGTACATCAGTTTGTCCATTAAGTTTCATCAGCTTAGATTGAGCATCATCGACAAGGATATCTGCAAATGCATGCTAATTACGGAGTAGCTAGTAAAGTCATGACAGTGATACTCATAAGAATGAGTTCAAATCCCGTTAACATATTGCCTTTATGGCCTCCGTAAGTCAATGTTTAGCGGGTAAAGTCATGAGATGAGTTCAAATTCCGTTAACAACATATTACCCTTATGCCTCCCTTAGTTAAGTCAATATTTTTACCATCTTTTAAACTCTATTCTGTAGAGCAAGTATCAAGGTTGCTGCTTGAAAAGCATCCTGAACTTATTGGAAAAGATCCTGGTTCTGCTGGCACGGTGCTTAATAGAGCTGTTGAAGATAACGCTGCATGGTTGGTTAGATTGATGCTTTTAGAAGAAGAGGGCACTTCTCGAAACTGCCCGCGGCCTTGGAATAAAGCATGCAGAAGACTGATCTGGCACACTAATCCGAGCTCATTTGGTGATACTCCTCTTCATATTGCAGCAAGAAAGGGCTACCGTGACATTGCAGAACTTCTAATACAAGGTTACGAGTCTGCTATTCAAGACGAGTCTGAAGATTGGGATGTTCCAGAGGCTCAATCAGCGAACAATAACCTGGGTGTTTCTCCTTTGAACATTAAGAATTCCGAGGAGAACATCCCATTATTTGAGGCCCTCAAAAATAAGCAGGATGATACTGGAGTCTACTTGCTATCAGTAACCACTTTTAAATTGATATCTTTGAAGGATAAAGAAGGCAAAAATGCTTACAATATCGCTGAAAACAATGGTTGTGAAAAATCGAAAGGTTTGATACTTGAAAGATTAGTACGCACTAGCGCAGAAGATTTGTTAATCTGGGAGTCACAACATAATGCCTTACTCCATCCCAGTGTTCTCAAGATTGTCCACCATTTTGCTTCAACATGTGAAGGTTTGAGACTCTATTTTCATCATTTGATTACAAGTCTTACATTTCCTGTCTAAAGTTCTCATAAAAATTTGCGACAAGTTGTTTGGATTATTGAACATGGATTAACACGAAACATAAAATTCGTAACTTGTTATAGGTAGTTTGTTTAGTGTTATGTTTACTCCAGTTACCTGTAATTCATCGACTTAACGACCATATTATAGAACAAGTTTTCTTTGTGCTCTCTCTAAACATAAAAAAGTGTCCGTCATTTTTTTGTTTGCACCATTGTGTTTGAGCTGTTTAGTTTGCTAAATCTATCATTTTGCTACTGCAAGTGATGAGTGACATGTTAAGATCAGAGAGTGTCGGAAGGCTTGCAACAAATGGACTTTCAATATTCGAGAGAGACTCGACAAAGGATGCAAAATCACACCTTATAGAAGCTGCAGAAAGGGGTGAAAGTTGGTTTGTAAAATTACTTTTGGAGGGAGACAGTACTTTGATAAATGATTCAACACCAGCGTGGCTAACAGCATGCGAGAAGGGTTACTTATCTACAGTTTTAGCCTTTGTTGAGCAATGTGATCAACAAGTATTCATCACGCTTTGTGAAAACAACCAACAAACACCACTTCACCATATACGTTTGCTACAATATGAGGAGTACAAGATATTGTTGTCAAAACCAGTGATGCAGAAGCTAAATAATCAACTTGACAGCGGTGGTGCCACTCCATTGCACCGAGCCATTGAACGCAGTGACGTTGGATTGACAAAGGCATTGTTAGAAACTGAGGGCATAACACTCGACATTCTGGATCAGAATGCTAAAACAATTTTAGAATTGCTGGAGGAAAAGTGTATAGCCAATCCTGAGTTCTTTGAGTTGTACAAAGAGTTGCTAGGAAAACCACTTATGACGCAGAAATTGAAGAGTGGGGTTGACAGCATTGAAGCTACATCTCTGCTTCGAGCCATAGAACGCAACGACCATAAACTAACAAAAGAACTCATAGATACTAAGGGCATAAAACTTGACCTCAAGAATGGGGATAATAAAACAGCGATGGATTTACTTGAGGCCAAGTGTGTTACGGATGATGCCTTCTTTGAGATATATAAACATCTGTTAGGAAGTGCGTTCATGATGCAGGAATTGAAAAATAGGACAGATGTCAATGGAGATACGTCTTTGCACCGCACAATAAAACAGAAAAACGAAAGACTAACGAAGGTACTGAAGGATACCAAGGGCATAAAACTTGACATTAAGAACAAGGATGGGAAAACAGCCTTCCATTTGATCGAAGAGCACTGTAGTATCACATCTACCAATGGGTACTGGTATGAGTTGTACAAGAATTTGTTGGAAACTTCAGATCAGTTGCAGAAGATAAAGAACCGCAAAGGTATCAGCAGAGCCATTCCTTTGCACATTGCATTAGAACAGAAGGACCTGACGCTGGCGAAAACATTGGTGCAGAGTAACGGTATAGAACTCACTACCAAAAACAGAAACGGGAAAACAGCTCCAGATATGATTGATGCGCTGTGTGATGAAAACATTCAATGGTATGATTTGTACGAGGAGATGTTATATAATCCAGACTATGTGCATGAGTTGAAGAATCGAAAGATTGGAGTGGACAAACAGACTCCTTTGCACCGAGCAATTATAAAAGAAGATATTAAGCTGGCAAAAACATTGTTGGAGACAAACTGCGTTGAGCTCGACATCAAGGATACGAATGGTAAAACAGCTTTGCATCTACTCGAAGAGCGCAATGATTTCCAAAAATGGCCTAAATGGGTATGTGCAAATGGTTCTTTTCAGGATTTCCTTTAATAATTTTAGGCGATGTTAAAGGGTAGGCCTAATGCTATCCTTATTGCTGTGCAGGCTGAGATGTGCCGTGAAATGAGGCTGGACCCAAGCCTCAGAATTTTCGGGTTCAAGTATCTACAACGGAGGACATCACTCAAAGACATGAACCACACACTTTCGGTAGTAGCAGCTTTATTAGCCACCATCACCTTTGCTGCAGGGCTTACTGTTCCAGGCGGCGTGGATAACAAGGAGGGGACAGCCATCCTAGGAACTAATCCGGCATTTCTTGTGTTCTCAATCGCAAACACTCTGGCAATGTGCAGTTCCCTGGTTGTCTTGTTCATGATGATTGGCGCAATGATTTGGGAGGCCCACCCTTCCGCCACTACTTTAATCGACTATTGTGTGCTGTTCCTTGAGGTCTCCTTGTTAGGCACAACTGTGGCATTTATGACCGGGGTTTATGCAATTATGGCCCCTAAGGTTCAATGGGCTGCCATTGTTGTGATTGTTTTGTGCACAATTGCATTTTTAGGGGCTTTTATTTTTGTTATCCTTTTCTGGCCTTTCCTTTACAAGCGCTGCAAATTGGCGAAAGATTGTCTGTGTGGGAATTGCTGTGCTCGTAAAGCCAGTTCTGAGGACGGTGCCCCATCCATTCCTGGTTCAGTCCATACTGGTACACCAACGGCTTCCTCACGACGGAATGCACGTCGCTCAGTTTCAAATGCAAATAAGCAACCCACCAGTCGAGCTTCTGACAGGTTAGCAACAGCAGTCTAAGCAGTAAGCACAACCCGGGAACCTAGTGCATCAATGATAACTATACGTTAGGCGGGGAAACTGTTGCCAATTTCTTTATGAATAAAACCCGCAGTTTCAAAACACCAGATGGGGAATAAAGGAGGGAAGCTGAAAGCTCGGCTGTCATACTCGATACTCATATGCCCCCAGTATTCTTATTTGACGACGGTTGTGTAAGCCCGTGGGAATTAGATATGATGTAATTCTTTCATTTTGTTGGTTTTTGCAGACCCCGCTTGTTCCATGAACTGATTGTTCCTGTCATAATCTCCCTTATCTAAATGATCGTTTTCTGGGTTTACTGTGATTTAAGTAATGTTTTCAGTGCAGTATGATAAATTTACAGCTTAATTTCCTTTGGGAGGCATTTAGTGAGGTTTATGTTATCAATAGTCCAATGTTCTGAGCTTATGCTGTATCTGAATGATGCTGATTAAGTTAGATGTTCTGTTTTCATTGATACATCTGTAAATAACAAGCATCCGGTGACAGGGCGGTTTCTAGGGTTTATTTTAGTTCTGTATCTGAATGCTACTAACAACATTTATAATGGTTGAGCTTCGTCTTTGCAGATTGAACAGTTTAACAGACTGTTCTAAAGACGATGTTCAGGAGTACTTGATTCTCGAATGTAAGTGAATCAAAATTGAAAATAAAATAAAGTAAAAGATACTTCTACTAGAAGGGAAATGAAAAGAGAAGAATACAAAAGGTCTATGGTCTCTCTCACTAACCGTCTCTCGTAAGAATTGTGATTAAACAACTCCTGTCAAGTGTCAACGTTATTATTTTTGAGTTTTACTAGTTGGAACGCCGCGTGCTCCGCACGCGGCATCCAACGTTTTTCATTTGCTGCGGACGATTGTACAACCATTGTTTAAGTTGTTTAATCGGCGCAATTATTTATACTATCTTTCTATGACGTTTGCAGTATTATACTTGTAAATTCATCGATGCAATTATGTGTCGCCTTAAGAATATGAAGTGGATATTATAAAGGGTCACGTACTAACTTTTTTGCTCGATATTCATTTTAATTCGATCAAAGTTCTAGATTTCACAAGTACAACTCAATAGTTTTAAGCTTATTAATGGTTTATAAATTGAATAATCATGATTTTATATTGAAAAGTTTGAGTTTAAGTTTCTAGTTTTTAACTTGAAACATGATCAAAGTTCTAGATTTCAAAAGTATATTAATTCAATACTTTTAAACTTTGATGAAGTGTTATAATTTGAATACCCATGATTTTATATTGAAAACTTTGAGTTTAAGTTCAAAGTTTTTAGCTTAAAACATGATGTTATTAAGTTAAAACCATGTTTTAGAATTTAATAAAATGTTGAAATTTATCTTAGATTTTAAATGAAAGTCATTCTAAAAAATTTCAAACTAAAACCATGAGTTTTCAATTTAAAATCTTAAATGACAATATGATCAATGAAATGACATAAGTATTAACTAGTTTAGGACCCGTGCAGTTGCACGGGTATATGGGAAAGAAATTTTTTGAAGAAAAATATATAGCACTCGTACAATGTTAATTCAATTGGAATTTTATACTCCCTTCTATTCAATCTAATCTTCCCTATTTTCTTATTCGGCTTATTCATTTTTTCTTCCTATTTTCTTATTTGGGAGCGTTGTATACTTGTGTGGTCCAAATTCAATTGCATGTGGGGTACTGTGTTTTGTGTGCTCCAAATTCACTTCCTTTATCCAAGAGCCTAAATGAAAGGCGAAGATTACATTGAATCGGAGGGAATAGATCATTATTGAATTAAATTATTCGTTGAAAATTGAGTTATTGGTAACCTAAAGGCTAAAGTTAAAAGAAGCCATTATACGTAAAGCTTATCCAAAAATGAAGACATTATCTACTCGATGGGATAAGATGATAAATTTGTAAATATGAAAGTAATTGTTGTACTCGATGGCATGTGGGATACTGTGTTTTGTGTAATTCAAATTCATACGTAAAACTAAGATCATAAATTTGTAAATTTGAAAGTAATACTCATGTACGATTTTCCAAACACTCATATGTATTTGTTGTACGCACACGATAACTAAATTTTTTTGGTAATATAAATTTAGGTTCAAGGGTTAACCTTACCCAATTTAAGGCCAAGACAGACCACTGACATCTTTAAGGACTTATAGAATTACAGTTGTATTTACAGAGCTACTCCCTCCCATCCACCATATTCTTCTCTATTTCCATTTTCGGATTATTCGGGTTTTCTTCCCTATTTCCTTTTGTGGAAGATTTGTGTGGTCCAAATTCATTTGCAAGTGGGGTAGCGTATTTTGTATGGTCTAAATTCATTTTCTTATTCTTTGTGCAAAAAGAAAGGGGAAGAATATAGTGGATGAGAGGGAGTAAATTTTAACTCAATGTGAATTGCTGATCTCTGACTTCACGGTCAGAATGTAAACTCTTGCTTTATTATTAGGGCCGACCCTGGTGAAATAATTTACATAATTTATTTTCGAAAAGTTACAGTGTGCAACTCAATAAAATTACTCAAATAGATTCATTGACCACAAAAACTCGAGTGAGATGGTTTTACATAAGCATATCGTAAAATGGTTTATTTGGTAACTTTACGCAATAATATGGGATGTAAGTTTTCATTGATGCATATTAATTTTGATTGGTGCATATCTAGGTTATTCTTGGGTTTTTTCTTTTTTGAGAAGATCAAATTGCTAAAGATATGTTATATGACACGGAATATTCTTTGGCTTATACTTCGTATAAGGTTTATTGCTCAATTATTTTTATTATAGTTTATAAGAGATTTGCAAAATCTTGTTTGAAAGTTGCTTAATATCCTTTTCAAATAAATGTCTAGTGATATATTTGTACCATAAATAAACATATTTATTGAGTTTTTTGTTGAGTATATTTTGTTGTATTATTGGTGTTATATATGATGATATGGAGAGTGATGTAGGAATACAAAATTGATGAGGGATGGTAAAAGGCTCGAAAAATGCTAACCTGGTTGAACAATAAAAAATCGTGTTATATTTTCCTGTCGAGTATTTTTGAAAAGATAAAAATAATTTGAAAATTAGAAGCATAAAAAAATGAATATCAAAGACTCAAAGTACAATTGTAACACTGTAGAAAAAAAATAAGGAATAAAGATATAAATGTGAGGAGATTGATGAATATGAAATTTGCCAATAATAAAAAAAACAGATGTTAGGAAAGTCTCGGTAATAATTGTATTAAATATCATATATAGAGATGCGAGTTTAACATAAATAAAATATTTCAAACTGAATTATTTTGGAAGGATGATTATTCCACATTTCATCAAATTTGGTAAGATTGTAAGGAGAATATTATGTGAGGAGCAAGGTTATGCGGGGAAAAAAAATCAATGTGAGAGTGACACGTGTATAGTGGTTATTCTTTTATAGTTTTAATATAGATATAGATATAGATAGATAAAGATATAAATGTGAGGAGATTGATGAATATGAAATTTGCCAATAATAAAAAAACAGATGCTAGGAAAGTCTCGGTAATGAATGTATTAAATATCATATATAGAGATGCGAGTTTAACATAAATAAAATATTCCAAACTGAATTATTTTGGAAGGATGATTATTCCACATTTCATCAAATTTGGTAAGATTGCAAGGAGAATATTATGTGAAGAGCAAGGTTAGGCGGGAAAAAAATCAATGTTGTATAGTAGTTATTCTTTTATAGTTTTAATATAGATTATTAAGTGAAATGCTTAAGGATAAGAGTTAGTTACGGAGTAGTAAATATGCAGTAGATATATAAGTAGTGATAGGAGTGAGGTAAATGTTGGAATGGAAGAGAGAAAATGGCGTCAGTTAATTTTGATCAAGTTACCTCTTATTGGGCTTTTATTTATTTAATTGGGTTGGTCTTATGGTAAGAGACCATCTCAAAGAGCAATTTGTGCATAATATTTACGAATTATATTATATTTTGAGAAATGAGTACATCAGATATGAGATTGTTGCCTTGTTGTATCTGATGTACTCATTTGAGTTTATGACCTCCGAACCAAAGAGTAAATAGTTACTACATTAGTAGTTCGTATAATCGTATGTGACAACTTAGTGCAAGTTCTGATTGATAATTTAGTTGCCGCATACTCTCTCCGTCCAACTCATTTGTTTACTTTTGATTAAAATATCTTTCACAAATAAATATAAAAGGTAAACAAATAAATGAGACGAAGGGAGTACGAATTAAACCCAAACAAATAAGAATGCCCCTTCTTATTGCTCTAAGTGTAAAGCTAAAGCACATATAACAATGTTTATACTCCGTATGTGCTAAACATGTATGGATAGTGCATACTAAAAACCATCCAAAAGCCAAGACAAGTAGAGATGTTGTTCAAGAAATCTATACAAAAAACCAAAAATTCATTCTAAAACCCCTGCAAAACATCAAAAGCATGCGTTTTGGAAGCTATGATACTATACCAAGAACCTTCTTCTTAAACCCTTTATCTTGCACAAGCATTAACCAAAACACCCAACAATTAGACAATATATCTACTCTCAATTTTCAACTCGACCGCTTAGCGATCATGATACCGGCCATTCTCTGAATTAAACTGTCCCAACGAGTACTCAAAGTCAAACTGTCACAAACTCTACAAATGACGACTCACACAGAGTAAATCGAATATTAGCAACCCGAAAAATGGACCCAAGTTCTGCAAGTTCTCCTAGTAGGTATGCAAATGATGGGACTTGCATATTAGCACAAAAGATGAAAGAATTGGGTATGATAGAAATACAAGATTTTGGTCATCCCTTGGATGTTGAAGAAGCATTGAATTACTACTCGCGGCTTAGTTGTCCTGTATATGTTGACATTTTTGACAAGTTTTTCATGGAAATTTATGCCAAATTCCTTCTTCCTCGATTATCAATCTCCTTGATCAATTTTAAAGTCGAACAAAAAAAATATGGTTATGCTCAAAGATCCTGATGTACATGATGTTGAAAATCTAAACCAAAAAACATATTCCATTATTTCAACTACACAGTCAGGCAACTTTACTGGAAACTGTCTACATCCGACTCTTCCTAACCTCAATGATACTCATAGGTCTGCATCTCTCAGTAAAAAGAGATGATTTGCTCTAGTTAACAATACACAAACAAACGGGTGGTTTGCTGCATGTATGTTCTGTTTTCTTGCAACAGATTTTTGTCAAGCTAATATTTCATTTTTAGCATATCCAGGCAAGTTATAGTTAGCTCCCTCACATAACCTCATAATCAGAATTGCTGAGTTTCTAGCAAATTAAAATTGGTATGAGACCATTCTATCACGGCACTTTTGAGTATGGTTCGCAAATATTTCAACTTTCACTTTACTTGTAAAGCCCTTTCTAATAGAGGGCCGACACGGAATTGATGGAAATAAGGGTTCCAGGGACAAAAAGTTACCTAGACTAATCCTATGCTTAATTTTTTTAAAGCTTATATAAGAACCGTCTTTCCCTAAAGCAGGAAAGCTGAAGCCATGGAAGGGGATAAAAAAAAGTGAGAAGAAAAAAGTAATCAGCTTTTGGAGACAGATGATCAAAGTATATATCAGTATAATTTGGTTAAGGCTAAAACTTTCAATCTATGTTCTTCGTTGATACTCAACAAGTATATGCCAATGTACCATAGGTAGCTAGTTAGCTACACAATATCAAAATCACAAACATGTAAGAAGGCTCTGAAGTTATCCATTTGACATTACAAACGCATAAAAAAAAGTATTGCAGCATAGAAACAATCAAATCCTTGAACTTACCGCTAATATATTGCCCAGTTTAAATAGTCAGCCAACTGCGAAAAAAGCAATAGTCATGAGAGGTACAATAAGAAGAGAAGCGCAGATCACATTGAACTCCTTCAATGATCAGCTCCACTTCCTATCTTGTGCACCTTATCAATACTCCAATCCCCTTTATCTCAGAAATCTTACATAAGTTTCACTTACATATCTATGATGCATACTTTGTAATATGCCACAAAAGCAGCAGATAAATACTCCGCAACAAATAAACAATACACCAAAACACCATCATAATCCCTCACTGACATGATGAAACTAAATGTCTTAGCAAATTAGCAGATAGTTCAGTTAAATAAATTGTAAAGAAGAAGCTTTGAGCAGCAGAAAAATTGG
>JAGPOY010000273.1:4822-27523 GCA_018983105.1 Silene uniflora | reverse complement strand
GACATCCATTTGAAAAAGTTTTATACCGCGGTGATACGCAAAAGCTATGAGCATTTGTATGGCTTCAAGTCTAGCTACCGGTGCAAAGGTTTCATCATAGTCAATACCTTCTTGTTGGTTAAACCCTTACACCACTAGCCTAGCTTTGTTCCTTACAATTTCTCCAACATCATCGAGCTTATTGCGAAAGACCCATCTCGTACCAATTACAGTACGTTGAGGGGGCCTAGAGACAAGATGCCATAACTTGTTCCTTTCAAATTGCTCCAATTCTTCTTGCATAGTTATCACCCAATTTTTATCGTTTAGGCCTTTGTGATAGTCTCGGGTTCAATTTGTGATATGAATGCATCAAAAGCACAAAAGTTTTGGAGTGAGGATCTGGTTTTGATTCCAGAGGTCAGGTCACTTGTTAGGTTTGTTAAAGGATGAGAGCTTTGATGTTTCCATTTTCTAGGAACAAGTGGGTTAGAGGCATCATTTGGTTCTGGCGTCACAGTTGGTGTAACTGTTGCATCAGGGTTATCTTGTGTGGGGGATTGTGGTTCATTTTTTGTTTGTGTGGGTTGTTCCTCTATTTCCACGTTCCCCCAGGATGAGTTATCACCTTCTTGTGTCGGAGGGTGGTTAGTTCCCCCTGAACTTTGGCCAGCATCCTCATGCAACGGTTGCTTCAACTGTTGCTCAGCCTCTTCAACCACATGATCCATGTCGTGTCAGATCATTCCAATTTCGAAGTCATCATCATACTCATCATCTCCATCACTAACCTGTGTATTTGAAACAAAGAGACTAGATTCGTCGAATATAACATGAACGCTCTCCTCCATTCTCATAGTTCTATTGTTTACACTCTATAGGCCTTACTATGATCGGAATATCCAACAAAAACTCCTTCATCACTACGAGCGTCAAATTTACCAAGGTTGTCTTTGCCATTGTTGTGAACAAAGCATTTACTACCAAAGCATTTTAGATGTGAAATGTTGGGTTTTCTTCTTCGTAGCAACTCATAAGATGTTTTCTTAATGAATTTTCTAACCATGACACGATTGTAAATGTAACAAGATGTGCTAAGGGCTTCGACCAAAAGTTCCTTGGCATTTTAGAGCTAATGAGCATAGTCCTGGCCATATTTTCAAGTGTTTGACTCATTCGTTCAACTACCCCATTTTGTTGTGGGGTTCTAGCGGCCAAAAAGGTGTGGCTAATACAATACTCATTATAATAACCTTCAAATGATGAGTTCTCAAATTCGGTTCCATGGTCGGATCTTAATGAAATGAGTTTGTAACCAAATTTGTTTTTGGACATTTTTTACCCAAATCAAGAACTCATCAAATGTTTGATCTTTGGAACATAAGAAGAGAAGCCAAACAAATTTTGTAAAATCATCTACAATGACACAAATGTAACGACTTCCATCTTTGCTAGGAACACGCATAGGTCCACATAAATCTATATGAATGAGCTCAAGTTGTAAGGAAGTGTTAACACAATTTTTGGATTTAAAGGAGCTTTTAACTTATTTACCTTTGACACAATCTTCACAAAGTTATTTAAACTCAAATTTCATATTAGGCATGTCGTCGACTAAATCAAGTTTTTAAAAGGTATTAAGAGTTCTAGCAATTACATGTCCTAACCTTTTATGCCAAAGCCAAGGGTCATTTTTGTGAACACTCATGCATGATAAAGTTTGACCCGACAAAGAACAAAGGTTAGTCATGTACATATCTTTGACACGCTTACCCTCAAGAATTAACTCTCTAGTTTTACCATCAAGAATTCTACACACACTAGCATGAAATTCAAAAATATTACCATGATCACACAAATAAGAGATACTAAGAAGATTGTGCTTCAAACCTTTGACATGCAAAACTTTGTCGACACATTGTGACGATGACTTACTAACTTTTCAATACCAACAAGTTCACCTCTTTTGCTTTGGTCAAACGTCACGGTGCCACCTTTCTAGGCTTCTAGTGAGAGAGATTGGTTTTCACTTCCATCCACAATCAAAGTACCAATTGCTGCTGCCTCTCACTAATGCCTTTTAAAGATCAAACAGTTAGTTTAGGAGCCCAAATAAATTTGGGTCCCTTCTTGACATAAGCTTGTTTTGCCAAGTCCTTCTTAATCCAAACCTTTTTAGCCACTTTGATGTTCTTTTCAAGGTCAAGGTCTCTCTTTTCAAAACCATTAAACACATGACCAGTCTTGCCACAGTAGTTACAATTTATATACTCAGGAAGTTCACCATACTTTGTTCTTAGAAAATCAATTTTGCTTGGGTCTTGGTTTCGGATATATGCAACAGTGCTTGATACTGTTGCATTTGAAACCAAGTCCATCATTCTTTGCAAGCTTTTCATTCTCTTGCGATTGTTTTAAAAGAGATTCCAAAATATTTTGGCTTCCTTCCTAATTTTTGTAAAAATTTTTAGCATCATGTAACTCTTTGGTCAATGTTTCTATTTTAGCAAGATGGTCAAGATTCAATCTTCCAACTTTATCAAAAGCTTGTTTCGCATGAGATGCCTCATCACTTAGTAGTAAAGCAATTTGTTCAAGTCGATGGTTGTTAAGTCTATATGAGGTAAGGTCAGCTAACAGGGAGTCACGTTCTTTGGTTAGTGAAGACACAAGTTTTGTGAGGGTCTCAACTTCTTCATTAGACTCAGATGCAACAGTTGGACTAACTGTGACATGAGTCTGTTCTACCTTCTTAGTTAAAACCATAATCTGTTTTCGAAGCTTTTTAACCTCTTTTTCGGGACACAATGATGTACTAGGTTGATCAACTTCATTTAGACACTCTTTCAAATTGACATTTTCTTCAGCTATGTTTTCAATTTCAATTTGCATAGCCTCTATTTTGTTCTTTTGGACACGACACTTGTCAATGAATTGATCTAAAAGGAGACAAACTTTGTCTTTGGAGAAGGATCGTACCTTTGTCTTGAGAAGATTTACCTCATCATCTGAGTTGGAATCACTATCATTGGGATGAGCCATAAGACTTTTAAATGTTTCTCCTTTTGAAGACCTATGGGCATGATTATTAAGACGAGTAGTAAGACACAACTTGGCATCCAATTCTTCCTCAAGGACTTCATCTTCATCGGAATCGGACATTCCCCAAATACCGCACATTACATTATCTTTGTATTCCGTCTTAGCCAAGTCACATTTTTCTTTAGATTCGATGTTATCCCACTTTGGGCATTCTTTGATTTGGTGACCTTTCTCACCACATTTAATGCAACCAACAATGGAAGTAGATCTCTTCCTTGAAAAATGTTTCTTACTAGAATTGTTATTGAACCTTCTAGGATTATGACCATTGACTAAATCCGCAATATTTCGAGTGAATATCTATTTCAAACTCATCGTCTTCATCATCTTCCTCATCAATTGAGGTTGATTTGAAAGCGAACCCTCTTACTTTAGAGTTTCCACCGAAATGCTTCATGAGAGTTAACTCATGAGCCATAAGTGAGCCCATTAGTTCATTGAGGGTTAGAGTGGATAAGTCTTTGGCCTCCTCAATAGCCGTAACCTTCGGTTGCCATTTTTCTGTTAGACTTCGAAGGATTTTACGGACTATATCCTCGGATTCAAAATTTCTACCAAGACTCTTAAGGTCATTAAAAATACTAGAAAAGCGAGAGGAAAGACTATCAATTGACTCATCTTCCATCATATTGAACATCTCATATTGTTGTATGAGAAGGCCAATACGATGCTTTTTCACTTGAGACGTCCCCTCATAAGCAAGGCTTAATGTGTCCCAAATTTCTTTGGCCGAGGTACATCCGAAAATTCGGTTTACTTCTTGCTCACCAATGCCATATTGAAGAATGGACATGGCTTTTGAGTTTTTCTCGGCCTTTCTATAATTAGCCTCGATATACTTATCCTCACGTTTTGGGGCACTAGTACCATTAGCACTAGTAACCGTGATAGCAAGGGGCCCTTTTTGGATTATCAACCAACACTCATAATCCGTACTTTTAACATAGTGTTCCATGCGGTTTTTTCACCATGAATAGTTATCCCCCATGAAGATGGGATGCTTAGTATGTCTCCCCTCCATGACTATAGGATCAACTCTTTGGTAATTAACCAATATCAAGAGCACAAGGCTCTGATACCAATTGAAGAGTCAAGGGCGAGAACACCTAAGAGGGGGAGGGGGTGAATTAGGTGTACTTTTAAAAAAATTCTCGATTACTTGGTTAAGAGTTAACACAAGTAAGAACTATTGAGTACACACTTGAGAGACTTAATCGGATTGTAAGTTCACAAGAGATACAACAGGTCTATGCAACAGTATGGATGGTTGTTGCACAGCACTGGCAACGAGATTGATAAACGAAAGTGTAATGATAAAAGAACGTGAAAGTAAATAAACAAACAAGACGATGTTTAAAAATTGGTTCAGCTCCTACTCCGGAGCCTACGTCCAACCGTTATTTTATTGCTTGTTTAGAAATTTACTCAAACAACTAAACCCCTTACATTGAAAATAACTCCCCAACCAACCCCGGTTGCACTTGCTTGAAACTACTCCGCTTCAAGACTTTCACTTGCTCAAAGCTACTCCGCTTCAAGACTTAAGTTCTATCTCATTGGTTTACAGAGTCAGAATCTCAAAGGTTCACTTAAGAACAAGGAGATTACAATTAAGACTTAAACACGAGAATCATTGAACAAACTCATATGTCACAGTGCAGCAAACTGATACATGGAGATTTTACAGCACTTTCGAAAACAGTTGAAGACTTTGAGATTTAAAACGATTTTGCAAACACTTAAGAAAAATAAAGCTTTTGACTCAGAAATGATTTGCAAAGTTTACTCAATAAATGCTCTTCAAAGTCTTGGTAATAAATGAAAATTGAGGTGGGTATTTATAGGGAGAGAAGTGTCCTAAGGAGGGATCCTAAAGCAACTAATTCACCTTAATACCCAAAGGTTAAGTCGATTATCTCATTAAGCATGCTTGTGAGAACAGCTGGTTTGCAAACTGGTTTGCAAGCTCAAGAAGACTTCATTTTCAATGCAATAGGTGTCCTCCACAAGTGGTTTATGGGAACTCACCAATTTGCCAAAAATAGAAAAAGCAAAAGACCCATTTTAAGGATAAAGCAATTTGAATTAATAAGAATGGTATCTTCTAATTCAACTTGAAAGCATATTCCTTTTTGATTTTTCAGATTACTAAAAGTATCTTTTAAGAACAATAAGTCTTTTGGAAAGATTTAATCACTTGGCAATTTTCGAAACAAAATAAATTCTCCATTCGGTAATACCAGAAACCATGGTGCATAACACTGTTGCATGGTTTGGCAGTCACTTGACAATCTAAGAATGGTTTCGGTAATACCAGAAACCATGGTGCAACGGTGCAGAACACTGTTATTCAGAGATTGTACTCAGTATTGTCGGATTCATGATATTTGAGGTAAGGGGGCCTTTTTTACATGGAATAACAAACAATGCCCTGCTACTAGAGGATTCTCTAGAATTGATAGATTTATGGTGAATGAAGCCTGGCTGGATATTTATCCTAATGCTTATGTTAATTTTTTGCCTGAGGGCCTTTTTTACCATAATCCCTCCATCTGCTTTAGAAGACATGACAGAGAGTGTGCTCGTCCTCCCTTTAGATATTATAATATGTGGAGAATGGATCCTAATTTTTATGATGTTATCCATACTATTTGGAGTAGACCTGTGGGGGGAACTCTTATGTATCAGGTTGTCCAAAAACATAGGGCTCTGAAAGCTCCCTTTAAAGCTCTGAATTAGAATAGATTTTCTGATATTGAGAAATCTGTTGGGATTGCTCAGCTGATCTTGGAGGACCTTCAAGTTAAGATGCATCAATGTCCTTCTGACTTAGATGACTTAGCTGCTGAAAGTGAGGCTGCTGAATCTTATAGAGAGCTTTGTAAAATGCAGTACTGTTTCCTAAGTCAGAAAGCCAATGTTGAGTGGATCAAATTTGGAGATGAAAATTCAAAATTTTTTCATTCTCAAATCAGGGCCAGGCAAATACATAATAGGGTTATGGTTATTAAGGATCAGTATGGTAATCTATGCTCTAATACTGAGGAGATAGAGGGTGCATTCCTGGAATATTATAAAACATTATTGGGTTCAAATCAGCCTACTGTTCCTGTTCATACCTCCACTGTAAGTACTGGACCTCTCATTTCTCCTGCACATAATGCTCTTCTGCTTGCCCCCATCACTGCTGATGGGATAAAAACTGTTATATTCTCCATCTCTCCCAATAAATCCCCAGGCCCTGATGGGTTTACTAGTCAGTTTTTCAAAGATTCCTGGGATATTGTGGGAGCGGATGTTGTTAATGCTTTTAAGGATTTTTTTGATACTGGCCAATTACTTAAACAAGTTAACACTGCCACTCATACTTTGATTCCTAAGAAGGACAATCCTGATAGTGTATTAGATTTCAGACCTATTGCCTGTTGTAACACCCTTTATAAAGGTATTTCTAAGGTGTTGTGTAACAGGCTGGCCTCTGTTTTGCCTGATATTGTCAATCCTAGTCAAGGTGGTTTTGTGAAGGGGAGGAACATTGTGGAAAATGTTCTGATTTGCCAAGACTTGGTTAGGTTATATAATAGAAAGAGTGCCTCTTCTAGGTGTATGATTAAAATTGACCTTAAGAAAGCTTATGATTCTGTGGAATGGGTTTTCTTAGAACAAATGTTGACTGCTTTGCAATTCCCTGAGAAGTTTGTCACCTGGATTATGAAGTGTGTGACCTCTCCTGCCTATTCCCTTTCTCTTAATGGTAATATATTTGGTTTTTTCCCTGGGAAGAGAGGTCTTAGGCAGGGTCACCCCTTGTCTCCTTTGCTCTTTACCCTTTGCATGGAATATCTTTCAAGAATTCTAGGGGTAGTAGCTCAACAGAATACTTTCAGATTCCATCCTCTTTGTGGCCATCTCAAATTAAATCATTTGCTTTTTGCTGATGATTTATTACTTTTTTGTAAGGGGACTGAACATTCTGTTATGTGGTTACTCAGAAGTTTTGCTACCTTTTCTGCTGCTTCTGGGTTACAAATGAATAAGGCTAAGTCTGATATTTACTTCAATGGCATGTCTGCTGCTCATATTCATAACCTTCTCCAAGTGTCTAGTTTCCAAAGAGGGCAGCTACCTTTTAGGTATTTGGGTGTACCTATTTCTGCCAAAAAACTGAGTAAAAATGATGGGATGAAACTCACTGATAGAATAGTGGCCAGGATTAGGGGATGGGGAACCAGACACCTCTCTTATGCTGGTAGGCTAACTTTAGTGCAGTCTATTCTCTCTACCTTGCATACCTACTGGTCTACTATTTTCCTCATTCCTAATGGTATTATCAAAAGGATAAATTCTTTATGCTCTAATTTTTTATGGGGTGGCAAAGCTGAACATGTGAAAGCACCTAATGTGAGTTGGGCTACCTGTTGTACTCCTAAGGTAGAAGGTGGTTTGGGGCTCAAGAATTTGAAAGAATGGAATGTTGCTCTGTTGGGAAAGTACGTGTGGTGGCTTGCTCAAAAAAAAGATCATTTATGGGTTAAATGGATTAATCATGTGTATATGAAAGGGAGCCACTGGTCTGATTTTTCAGCACCTTCTGATTGCAGTTGGTCCTGGAGGAAAATCACACAAGTTATGGATAAATTCAAGCAAGCCTATAATTGAGATAATTTGTTAAATAGTTCTCTGCCCTATACTATAAAGCATGGTTATAACTGGTTGAGGACTATCCACCCTAAAGTGCACTGGTATCATTTATGTTGGAACACTATGAATATGCCTAAGTCTGCCTTTATCTTCTGGGCAATACTGCAAAATAGATTGCTCACCAAAGATAGATTGGCTAGAATGGGATTGAATATAAGTCTGGATTGTGACATATGTGGGAATGGACATGAGACTCATCATCACCTGTTGTTCTCAAATTGTTCTTATGTATGTGAAGCAATGTCTAGCTCTACTGCAAGTAAAACTTAGAATTAGATTGACTGTGAATGACATGGTCTCCTGGTTCTCTAAAGCCAGAAGTGTGACAAGGCTTCAGAAGAGGTATGCTGGTGCGTGTTATGTACTCCTCTTGTATTATGTTTGGCTGGCCATAAATGAAGCAAGACTAAATGGTGTTGTGAAGAGACCTGAATTTCTAGTGAAGCAGCTCATGTCTGATGTTAAAATGAGGTTTCAGACAATGAATGACAGTGGATTGAAGCAGCAAGACAAGACTTGGTTTCAGGAACTTCGTTTTTTATTTTGTTATCCTAGCTCTTGTATTTTTGATGTCCATGTTATTCTTTCATTCTTTTGTTCATTAAGGATGTAATGGAACATTATGTATACTCCTTTTTACACTATCAATATAGTTAACCTTTCCCAAAAAAAACATTTGACTTAGGCTAAGACTTTCTTCATCTTTGATCATCCTTGCACCATCATAACTAAGAAGCAAACCATTAAATGACAAAGAAACTTGGCATCATCAACCAAGTGTAGTTCTAACAGGAGCTTTCACCTCTACCTTTTTCGTTGGAACAATTGGAGGAGCATCCTCAACATCATCATCCTCTTCCGTCACATCCTGAACAACAATAGGGTCCGCAACTTTCTTTGGAACCTCATCCTCAACCTCATTAGCACTAGGTAGAACCTCAACTTCAACAAGTACCTCTTCATCATTTGGCATAGATGGCCCATCATAAGATGTACCACTCCTCAAGTGAATGGCATTGACAGTGTCATGTGGTGGATTACCTTGGGGAGGCAATTGACCCGTCTTCCTTTGAGAACTTGAAGAAGCTATTTGAGCCATTTGGCCCTCCAACATTTTAATGGCGGCGGTATGAGATTGTTCATTTTTATCAATTTTAGCCATAAGTTGCATTACCAACCCTTCAAGCTTACTCCCCCCTTGTTCCCCTTGAGTTATAGTTTGTTGACCTTGGGGTTGTTGGTATGTTATGAGGGGTTGTTGTCTTTGTTGCATTTGAAAACCCGGTTGGGGTTGGACTTTGTGGGGGGGCATATAGACATTTTGTTGTTGGGGCACGAAATTATTGAGTGGAGGGTTTAACACATTGTTGCTTTTATAGGACAAATTGGGATGCTTAGACCAACTTTGGTTGTAAGTATTAGAAAAGGTTCCCGGAGGGTAAGTACTTTGCTTAAAAGTTTGAAAAGCGCATACCTCATAAACACTTGCTTGGCATGAAGCGGAAGAATTTCCTTGTAAACCACATACATCACAGCTAGGCACAAAAGTATTCGTGGCCATGGCATTGACTTGAAATGGAACACATGCCTCGAACTTTTACTCCAACATAGCAACCTTAACTTCCAAAAGAGAGTTAGTAGGAGAAGAATCATCCGCACCTTTGAGTGGCACACTCCTTGAGTTAACATATTCGGCACCATGGATGGCCATGGACTCGATTGTTGCATGAGCTATGTCGGTGTCGATTTGATCAAACCGCCCATTGTTGGCGGAATCAAGAATACGGCGAGTGTAACATCCTCATATATCGGGGTGCCTTTACCAAGGACTACCCTAGCCTATGGGAGCGTTACCATCTCGACATAGTCGAGGTAGTGAACAATATCAAAAGAATAATACTCGTACCTTTATTAAATGTAAATAAGTTAATGTCTTACAACGTCTCAAAACAACAATACTGAAATGTAAACTGTCTCAAGCTAATAACGATACTAATAAAACTACTGTCAGCTAAGCTAGGCTATGCCGGTGGTGACTCTTCCCATCCCTGAAGCATGCCATCATCCATCAACTCATTACCTGCTAAACCAACTGCTCCCCATCCCCGAATGGATCACAGCAGGTCAAAGACAAACAACCGGGGTTAGTCAAATGAAGATAAAAGCAAGACAGTCCAGATATATGAACACAAGCGGAAGCAATGCAATAACACAACCAAACGAGATCACCAATCTTTCTTTCATCAACCATAACCGACTACATGTAAACACATGTAGCCCTGCCAGATTGCCCAACGCATCAGGTAATCCTCGCCGCCAGTGGGGTACGCAACTTACCCACCTAAACCAAAACCCAAGCCATTAATGTGCACATCCCTCCTGGTTGAGACGACCAGCCGAGGCGACAATGGGGCGTGATCACCTCTCACAGTGACCACTCAGCCGGAACCATATCAATAATCATATTCCCTCTCTTCTTATCAACATTCACAAACACAAATGAACATACAGGAAAGTCTTACGCAAACAACACGTTAACTGAGTAGGATTAACCTACCTTATTCGCAAAATCCTTCACAAAGATAAGAATAGCAAGCACACTAATCGCAGAAACCTCCTTCTATGAATTCGTCACCTACCTAATCATAGTATAAACACAATCAAGATTGATCCTAGCATCACCCTAACAATTAATTAGGGTTTAAAGATGATATGAACAAACTAGAAGGGAATTAATCTACTTACCGCAGATCTATATCCGAATCTTCAGTGTTTAGAGCAATAGTATTCCAAGAGAAGTTATTTGATGCTTTGTCTCTCAAATTAGGGTTTAAGATTTGTAAAAACTGATTGTGAAAACCAACTTCTCCTTTTATACTAATTGTCCAAAAACCGGAATTCGTACCTGTCAGACCGCCGGCTCGGTCGAGCTACACATGGCTCGACCGAGCTACTCTGAACTCGGTCTAGTCAAAGTGACTCGGCCGACTAACTATGTTCCAGGAACTTCTGAAACGTGACGAATTGTAAAAATTATTCTAAGTGTCAGACTGCTTGGTCGAGCTACTTCTAGCTCGGCCGAGCTACCTAGGCTCGTAAATCAATAGTATTACAGCCTCACCATTGCATCCATTGTAGAAGGTGATTGCTAAAAACCAAGGATCTAACCCATGATGCAGGCGTTTCCTTTGAAGCTCCTTATACCTTTCCCACGCTTCAAACAAGCTCTTTAGCACCGTTTGACGGAAACTAGTGATTTGGCTCCTCAATTGTTGAGTCTTCTCCGGAGGGAAGTACTTCTTGTAAAATGCTAGAGCTAAAGTTGGCCAATCCGTGATCCCCATTGCGGTATGATCAAGACTATTCATCCATAGCTTTGCCTTCTCTTTGAGGGAGAAATGGAAGAGTATCTCCCTAATTTGATCCTACGTGACTCCGGTTTGCCTAATCATAGAACAATACTCACAAAAGTTAGTCACATGTAAATCGGGATCATCTAAGGAAGTACCTCCAAATTGTCGACGCTCCACAAGGCTAATGAAGACCGGCTTGATCTCAAAGTTTGCAACCTCGATTTGGGTAGCAATGATACCCTTAGGAAGCATAGCCGCGGTGGGCTCGGAATAATCGGAAAGTTTGACCATTTTCGTTGTTGGCGGTGGTTTTGGTGATAATGGTGGAGTTGATGGTGTTGACGACGAACTAGAAGCCTCCTCTTCTTCCAGCTCAAAAGCGGTAAGATCGTCTAAGTAAGACTTTCTCGCACTCTTGGCTTGTTGTGGTGAAGCGGCTTCTTTAATGTCCTTTAGAAATCTTTGTCTTCTTCGCAACGTTTTCTCGGTTTCGGAGTCCAGCGAAAGCAATTCTCCAATGCGAGAGGACCTGAGTATGAGATAAAAACTTAAAGGAAATTGTAAGTAACGGTCTCAAGGAACAAGTGTTCCCTAAGACAAAAGAAAACAAGATAGAAAAAGACAATTCACAATATAATAAAACTATTTTCCCCGGTAACGGCGCCAAAATTTGATTGGCTATCGCACGCCTATTCAAAGATACCCTAGGCACAACAAATTAATGTAGTATTAAGGGGTCGAATCCACAGAGAAAAGGTCTACTACGCATGAATTGCTATGGTGAATTTCTATCAAGGTCGAATTAACGATTGGGTTTTGATTTGGTTATATAAGCTAAAAGATATGATGTAAATAATAATAATTAAAAGAGTCCAAGGGGATTGGGTCACACATGAAAATCACATATAAATAGTCATGTCAATATCAAGATTAAATAATAAGAACAACATTTGCTTAGGAACAAGGATTACCCATTTCACAACATTAGCATTCCCGATAATAATATGGTCCATAGATTGGGTCCTAGAGTCTCTCGTCTACTAGGTCACTCTACTAACACATGCAAAGTCTAACTCGAATTCCGTGTCTCTCGACTTATAGAATGAATTAACAAACTTAATCGATGAATATGGCCACTAAGCAAAGATTAATCATATGAAATACGAGCATGTGATAGAAGCAATGTGTTAGAACTATTTTTAACTCAATGTTGGCATTTTACCTTATATTTTGATGCATGGTTCCCCTACCCCTTAGACAAAATAAACTACTCACTCATTATGAAAATAGAACTAAAAATATATGATGAATTAAAAATAATGAGAATAGAATTATAATGTAATAAAGGATTAAGAGAAGAAATGATACTATAAACTACTAGTAATAAAAATGGCATGCAAAAGATTAACGAAATAATTAACAAAATGATGAAATAAACTAATACGAGAAATATAAAATGCAAAGGAGAAAACTAGAAGTAATAGTTACCAAGGTGACGAATGAAAACTTGTAAGAAGAACAAGAACAAACCAAGAAGGAAACCAAAGGAAATTGTATTGAAACTTGAATCGAAATTGTTTAACTATTGAAAGATTACAACTAATAATGAGATAATAAGAGAGTATGAGAATTTCTAAGTGTAAAAGTGTGTCCTAATGACTCGTACATACCTCCCTATTTATAGTAAAATAGGGAGTGAAACGTAAACAAACGAAGAGAAGTCAAATGACCTAGACCGAGCTTGTCCCGATCGGGATCACCTCATCCCGATCGGGATCGTAGCAATCCAAGTCAAATGTGATTAAGACTCGTTTTAATGCTCAAAGGATCCTATGTGTGCCATTATTAGGGTGATTAATCACCCGGTTAATGCACTCTTGACCTAGAATTATGAGGATTAGCCTCCATGCATTTTCTCTTCATTTTTGGACTCGCACTAGTACAGAAATGCCTTTTGGCTATGGTTAAAAAGTGCTTTTGGCTACGGTTCCTCAACCGTAGTAAATCAGGGCGTTGCCTTAGATCAAGTACTTATGGCTACGGTCAGCAACCGTAGCCTAAAGTCACCTTTGGCTACGGCTATTAATATTTAACCGTAGCCTTATGTAGGTAAAAGGCTACGGTTTTATTTTAACAACCGTAGCCGTTTCTGAATTAAAATTTAAAAAAAAAAAAATATTATTTCCAAAAATCTGTTTTCTTGGTTGACCATCATTTGCATTTGTTATCATTTGATCCATCATAAAGCCATGCAACCCATTGAAATGCTTCATACTAGTCCAATGCTCATTCTATTCTTAGCCTTGCTTTCTAGTTGCTCCATTGCTATAGGATGTTAGCTCAAATGACTTCATTCCCTACAAAACACATTAGAATTGCAAAACAAACTAGAAACACAAGTGTTTGCTCAAAATCAGTTAGATAAGTGCTAAATAACATGCAAAATAAGAGCTAAACAATGGGGTAAATGTATTTAAAATAAGCACATATCATCTTTTCATACATATCATACATAACTTTCATCCCCACCCCATCAAACAATTCAAGGGTTACCTTATCGAACCCTAAATCCCGCATAGAATTCCTATCGCTAAATCTTGTAGGGTGAAGGGGACGATTTTTGAACAAGATAAACTTACCCTTCATAGTAACGGAGGCAAATTGAAGACCCGGAAAATCCGGATCGGGAGCCATATCCGCCGCCGCCGCCGCCATTAAATTGGCTTGCTCAAGAGCCAAATACCCTTGTCTTTGTCTCTTCTTGGGTGCCATTGTTGTTGTAAGTTAGGACGGGTTGATTTATAGGAGATTAGTTGAATTTTGATGAGATTTGGGTAAGATTTGAGGAAGCAATTGATTTTAGAGAGAGGAGGGTTTTCGAAAAAAATGAGGAGATTTGGGGCTTTTTTTGTGTTAATTAGCGTTACAGGGGCTCCCAGCCGGGTCGGGTACCGGCTGCCGGCCCACCGGCTGGGAGTCAGGGTATTTTTCAAATTTTTTTAACACATTCCAGAATGCATTCAGGGGGCTCCCAGCCGGAAGGGGACCGGCGGCGGCCGGTGGGCCAGCTAGGAGACCACTCAAACCTCAATTCCTCGGTATAGGGGTCCCCAGCCGGTGGGCCGACTGCCGGCCTACCGGTTGGGATACCTTCTTCTCTCTTTTCCTTCGTCTTTTCTTCGTGTAAGGGGTTCCCAGCCGGTGGACCGGCTGCCGGCCTGCCGGCTAGGAGACCTTCTTCACTCAAATTCCCAATGTAGGCAGAATTATCACAGGGGGCTCCCAGTTGGTGGGGTACCGGCGGCCGGTGGGCCGGCTTGGAGACCTCGTATACTTGTATTCCTCGAAATTTTCCAGAATGCGTACAGGGAGCTCCCAGCCGGTATGGAACCGGCGGCCGGTGGGCCGGCTGGGAGACTACCCTTCTTCGTTTTGCCTTCAAGAACTTACCAATCCAAATCCCGATTCCCCGTTAGCCTTGGGATGCGTGTTTTCACCTTTCCAGCCGACTCATCATGTCGGGAAATAGGCTAAGCGGGGGTAATGCTTGTTTTCATCACAAATATCATTTCATTGACCGATTTCTTCAGGTGACAATCCCGTCACCAATCCACTTATCCAAGTAGAAACCCCAACAAATTCTCTCATGTGCTACCTAAATTCATGCTATATACAATGGTGGTTCTTGAGGAACTCCGCCAAACCAATTCTTGCTTGAGACCGAAATTACTCATCCCCCAAGGAGGGGGGGTCTTCCAAATCGACTTCACCTCGGGTCTCTATGGTTTGACCCTCATAGAAATATTTCACCCGTTGACCATTAACTTTAAAGCATTCTCCTTTCTTGTTCTTCAACTCATATGAACCATAAGGAAACACGGTCATTACTTCAAAGGGACCCGACCACCGGGATCTCAATTTCCCGGGAAAGAGTTGAAAACGGGAATTGAAGAGTAGGACCTTGTCTCCAACATTGATCTCCTTTCTTGTGATCTTGGAGTCATGCCATTGTTTGGTACGCTCTTTGTAGAGCTTGGCATTCTCATAAGCATCCATGCGTAGTTCATCAAGTTCATTAAGTTGAAGGAAGCGCTTATTTCCCGTTAAATCCAAATCATAGTTAAGCTCCTTTAAAGACCATATTGCACGATGTTCTAGTTCAAGAGGTAGATGGCAAGTGATGCGTGCATTTCATATAGACCTTTTAGGTCTTTTAGCACGCATTTCTATGCCTATTTTATAGTATTCTGCTATAAATACCCCCGAATAGTCTACTTTGGTTTGTTTTGTATTAATTTGCAGATATGAACCGGAATGACGAGAAACCAGCCCAATATGGTCCTTTAAGCAAGCATTTGAGAGTCGCAACGGAAACTAGCTGCCTCGGAAGGCGTAAAGATAACTAAAAGGGGTGGAAAGACGAGACAAGTGCTCTAAAGCCTTCGATCGAGTGATTCAAAGCCTCGATCGACCACTTTCCCTGACTCAAGACCTCGATCGATTAGTGCTATTTTCGATCGAGCACAAGCTATGTGGCGAGCCAGTCGATCGACCATACATGGTTCTCGTTCGACTACCTTTCTGGAGCATTTCCTTCGATCGAGTAACTAGTTTGCTCGATCGAGGAGTTTTACACTGATGGGCCGCGTGAGAGTATTGAACGCAAGATATTTTTATTTCTTTTGTTAAATAGGACGAGATAGAGAATTAGAAAAACACTTCTTTTTACTTCTCCTTTTTCCTAGAAAACTCATCTACTGTTACTTTTCCCTAGGACGAATTTTGGATCGACTTTTCCTTCTCCTTCATACTACTCTACTTTGTAATTCGGTATTATCTTTCCTTAATTTAATTTAATCATGTTGACATTTATTTCTTCCTCTATTATTATTGTTTCTTCCCATGTTATGCGTAGCTAATCTCATCGCTAGGATTTAGGGGAGCCATGGCAAAGTAGGACAAATTGATTAACATGTTTTGTTTAGATCCGTATGTATTGTTGCAATTTAATTGTCTTTTAATTGTTTGAGTCGACGCATCCAATTGATTGAATTGATACCCCCTTGACCTAGATCGAAAGATTGGAATAGGGCAGTTCTGCGACATACATTAGAATTAATGCTAATTAGGGCGAAAGCTAAGTTAGTGTTATTGTAGGGCGATTAGCGGACCGAAAGGACCTTTTCATTACCCACGGATTTCATTAGGACATGTATGATTTTAGTCCGACCATTAGAGCCATGGTGAACCGACAATCCTAGTGTTCCCTCTCTATTATTTTTTCTCCTTTAATTCTCTCTCCTTTGACCTACGTAGTTTAGAACAACCAAACATAAACCCCCCAATTTCGGTTACTAAAAGACGGACTTAGTTAGCTATAGAATTCCTATCTCCCTGTGGATTCGATACCCGACTGCCTTACTTCATTTAGTTGAGACCAGTTGGTTTATTTTTGATAAGGTTGCGACAGCCGTGTCAAATTTTGGCGCCGTTGTCGGGGAGACGGTGTAATTTTATAGCTTTATTAGTTTGTCTTTTGTCTCAAGGAATTCATTCCTTGAGACAGTTCTCATATTTTTGTGAGTGTTTTAGTGTTTGCAGGTATTTGTCCTGAAAAGAGGACCATTGAACCTGTGCTTTGTGACGATTCTGCTAGCAGGATGCCTAATATTGCTAGTCACTCTGAGCCGAATGCCAAGTCTTTGCCTAAGGGATCTTCCTTACCTACAGCTGATGTGGGTACGTTCATGATACATCCGTCCTTCATACAATTGGTGGAGCGGAATACATTTAGAGGGAAGTCGGGTGAGGGTCCAGCTGGGCATTGAAGTCGTTCACTGACTATTGCTCCACAATTCCCATCGTAGCCGGTGTAACACAAGACGAAGTAAAGGAATTCCTTTTTCCTTTCTCTTTGGCTGACGATGCGAAGGATTGGTGGAGAGATTTGGATAAAAGTGCTGCCGTGGTAAAAGACTGGAGTTCATTGGCTTTGGCGTTCATTAGACGATATTTTCCACCTCAACGGACGAATATGTTACGCAATCAGATTACTACCTTCACTCAATCTTCCACCGAAGATTTGAGTGAAGCATGGGCTCGATTCAAGAAGTTAGTCCGTTCAATCCCACACCATGGATTTGAACAATGGTTCCTTTGCAACCAGTTTTACAACGGGTTATCGTACGAGCAAAGGGCTATTCTTGATGCCGCAGCGCAAGGCCGATTTCAAGTGAACGTTCAAGATGATAAGGGGTGGCAGCTCATCGAGAGTATGGCCATCTTTACGGCCGAATATGGGAGTCCAAGGGGAAGGCGAGTTGAGCAAGTTCAAATGACTGACGCTGAAGACACTCTTCGATCGAGTGACTTTATACCTCGATCGAAGGGAATTGTTGAGGAATGTGCTCGATCGGGTACACCAAATGCTCGATCGAGGTGCACTGATGAGTTGCAGCCTATGGTTAACGCGGGTGACTTGGTTGAAATACACCAAGTTAATGCTATCGAGATTGTATGTGGTAGATGCGGTGAAGAGGGCCATAATCCTATTTCATGTATGGCCGATAGAGGGAGAGTCTTAGCTTATAAGAAATTTAAGCAAAGGGGCTCTTTCTCCGATATTTTTGCGGATTTGACTACCACGAGAGAGGAGATACCCGCTGAAGAAGGTCAAGTACTCATTACCCAAGCCGAGTACGACGATCTAAAAGCGACCATTCAGGCGCAACAAATTGAGCAACAATCCAGCGCGGAAGTCCTTCGCAATTTGCTTGAAAGATGCGACTCTTTACTTCTAGATAAAGACCCGGTCCATGCTATTAATCTGAGAAGTGGTCGCACTTATGATGGGCCCGAATATACACCGGAGATCACTAATGTCGAGCTTACTGATGTCTCGACTGAAACTGAAGCTGATGCAGAGGAAACACCTCGATCGACTACAGCTCTTGGTCGATCGAGTGGGGTTACTGAGAATAGCACTCGAACGACTACACTACTTGGTCGATCGAGTGAAGTTGCTGAAGGGAATTCTCGATCGAGTGACACACCAGCTCGATCGAGGAATATTGTTGAAGAAGTTGATCGATCGAGTGAACCTCGGTCTCGATCAGGGGATACTGTTGCAGAGGGATCTCGATCGAGTAACACACCAGCTCGATCGAGAGGTATTGAAGAGGAATTTGCTCGATCGAGTAAATCTTAGGCTCGATCGAGTGACTTACAGCGTACAGAGGCTGATATTGTACGCAATGGGGTACCCTCCCATGCTGTGGGGGTACCGAGAGCGGATAAAGGTAAAGAGAAAGCTGGGGATTCACTTCCGATGTTCGAGGTCCCTTATCCTGGTCGATTGCGCGATGCGAAGACGGAGAGACAATTCAGCAAATTTGTCGATATGGTTAAAAACATTCAGGTATCTGTTCCTTTTGCTGAATTACTTACCCAAGTACCACCTTACGCCAAATTTATGAAAGATATTATTACGTGTAAGAGGGCACTTGGGGAGTTTGCTACTGTCGCTTTTATGGAAGAGTCTAGTAGTCTAATTTTGAGTAAGTCTCCCCCTAAAATGAAAGACCCGGGTAGTTTCTCTATTACATGTACTATAGGAGATGTCATAATAGATAAGGCCTTATGTGTTCTTGGTGCTAGCGTTAGTGTCATGCCTTATTCTATTTGTTGTAAGCTTAACTTCGGTCACCTAAAAATGACCAATATTACCCTACAGATGGCTGATAGATCTGTTAGGCGGCCTTTAGGTATCTTAGAAGACGTGCCTGTGAAAGTGGCAAGTTTTTTATTCCAGTGGATTTCATTGTTTTAGGTATTGCTGAGGATACCCGTACCCAAATTAGTTTGGGAAGACCGTTTTTATGTGCAGCCGGGGCGATTATAGATGTCAAACTTGGGCGTTTGACTCTGACAGTGGGAGATGACACAGTTTCATTCAGTTTAGCTGAGACTTTGTCTAGACCGATGATAGAGGATACTTGTTATTCAGTTGATGTTATTGATGGGTCTTCTTATGAGGTTTGGTCGGATTCCCTGGTAAGGGATCCATTAGAGTCGCTGATGCTTTTGGATGAGTGTGCAGATTTTCCAGATGACGATAATGCTGCATTGGAGTTGCTTAGTGATGTTGCAGTTGAGTGGGAGTTTACAGATGTTGAGGGGGAACAGTTGGAACACTTAGTGCACACTTTGTGTTCCGTTGAGGTAAAGGTTCCCGAGCGTAAGCCACTTCCTTCCCATCTCAAATATGCTTTCTTAGATGATACTGAGCAATTTCCAATTATAGTTAGTGCTAAATTGAACGATAGTCAGTTAACCGCTTTATTGGCTGTTCTTAACAAAAACAGGAAAGCGATGGGATATTCATTGGATGACATTAAGGGCATCAACCCTGATGTCCGTATGCATAGGATTGAGCTAGAAGAGGGTCACAAACCTTGCAGACAGGGTCAGTGAAAGCTGAATCCGAAGATGGAGGAGGTTGTGATGGCTGAGGTGATGAAACTACTCGATGCAGGTTTTATTTATTCAGTTGGTCACTCCAAATGGGTAAGTCCGGTTCAGGTTGTGCCCAAAAAGGGAGGTACTACGGTTGTTACAAATGAAAAGAATGAATTAATACCAACTCGACTAGTGACTGGGTGGCGGATGTGTATAGATTATCGGCAATTAAATGCCGCCACCATGAAAGATCATTTCCTCTTCCTTTCATTGATCAGATGATTGAGAGGTTAGCTTCTCATGAGTTTTTCTGTTATCTGGATGGGTACTCTGGGTTCTTTCAGATCCTTATTCATCCAGATGATCACGAAAAGACTACTTTTACTTGTCCTAAGGGTGTTTTTGCTTATCGTAGGATGCCTTTTGGGTTGTGTAATGCCCCTGCCACCTTTCAAAGGTGTATGATGGGGATCTTTTCTGAGTATATAGAGTCTATCATGGAGGTCTTTTTGGACGACTTCAGTGTCTATGGGAATAATTTTGATCATTGTTTAGCTAACCTTAAGAAAGTTTTGCAGCGCTGTATCGAGGTTAATCTGGTGCTAAACTGGGAGAAGTGCCATTTTATGGTTAATGAGGGCGTTGTCCTTGGGCACTTAGTCTCCGAAAGGGGTATTGAGGTAGATAGAGCAAAGGTGCAAGTGATTCAGCAATTGCTGCCTCCTGTTAATGTTAAGGGGGTGAGAAGTTTCCTTGGTCATGCTGGCTTTTATCGCCGGTTCATCAAGGACTTCTCGAAAATTGCTAAACCACTTACACATTTGCTATTAAAAGATGCTCCTTTTGATTTTACTTTTGACAGTCTTTCTGCTTTTAACACTTTGAAGCAGGCTTTGGTTTCTGCACCGATTATTCAGCCGCCTGACTGGACGCGGCCATTTGAGATCATGTGCGATGCTAGTGATTATGCATTAGGCGCGGTGCTAGGCCAAATGAAAGACAAGGCATTGAGTGCGATTTACTATGCGAGCCGAACTCTGGATGAGGCTCAAGTGAAATATGCCACTACTGAGAAGGAGCTTTTAGCTGTTGTTTATGCATTGGATAAGTTTAGATCTTATTTAATAGGTTCTAAAGTTATTATTTTTACTGATCATGCAGCGCTGAAGCATCTTTTGAGCAAAAAGGAAGCTAAGCCGCGATTGCTGAGATGGATACTCCTTTTACAGGAGTTTGATTTGGAGATAAAGGATAAGAAAGGCGCAGAAAACGTTGTAGCTGATCACCTGTCGCGTCTAACGCGGCAGGAAGGGGAGGATTCTCTTCCTATTAATGATTCATTTGCTGATGATTCATTATGTACTATATTTTCTGTGCGTTCTCATGATGGTATTGAACCTTGGTTTGCAGATTATGCCAATTATGCTGCCAGTCAAGCATTGCCGCCGGGTCTATCCTATCAGCAGCGGAAGCGGTTTTACCACGATGCGAAGCACTACTTCTGGGATGACCCTTATTTATTTAAGGAGTGCGCAGACGGTCTTTACATGTGGTGTATTCCGCAATGGGAGGCCAAAGCTATCATGGAAGGGTGCCATTCAGCTCCCAGTGGCGGTCACCACGGTCCATCGTGCACCGTGGCTAAGGTATTGCAGTCACGTTTTTATTGGCCTACTCTTTTTGCTGACTGTAAAGCGTTTGTTGCCAGTTGTGATGCTTGTCAGCGAACGGGAAATATTTCCAAGCGACATGAGATGCCTCAGAACAGCATCTTAGAGGTAGAGATTTTCGATGTCTGGGGCATTGATTATCAAGGACCATTCCCATCTAGTCAAGGTAACAGGTATATTTCAGTTGTTGTTGATTATGTGTCTAAGTGGGTGGAAGCAATTGCCACTCCGACTTGTGATGCCAGGACTGTGATTAAGCTGTTTCGTAAGTCTATTTTCCCTCGTTTTGGTGTCCCTAGGGTCGTCATTAGTGATATGAGTATGCATTTTAGAGAACAACAGCTGACCGCCTTATTGTCTAAATACGGTGTCAAACATCGTAGGGGTTTGGGGTATCACCCTCAAACTAGTGGGCAAGTCGAGGTCTCTAATAGGGAACTAAAGGAGATTTTGGCTAAGGTAGTGAATAAATCACGAAAAGACTGGAGTGCTAAATTAGATGACACTTTATGGGCTTATATGACTGCTTTAAAACACCGATTGGTGCTTCACCGTATCGATTAGTGTATGGGAAGTCGTGTCATTTACCTGTTGAACTTGAGGATAAAGCTTGGTGGGCGATTCGCCAACTTAATTATGATGCTGACTTGTGTGGTGAGAAACGTATGTTGCAGCTAGATGCGCTAGAGGAATTTCGCCTAAACGCTTACGATAGCTCACGTATCTTTAAGGAGAAGACTAAGCGTTGGCATGACAAGAGGATCGTACCGCGTCAATTCGAGATTGGGCAGAAGGTGTTAGTCTTTAATGCCCGTCTGCGACTATTTCCTGGTAAGCTGAAATCCAGGTGGACTGGCCCTTATACGGTGACTGGCGTCACTAAATTTGGCTCAGTTGAGGTAGAGGACTCTGCGGGGAATCGGTTCAAGGTCAATGGGCATCATGTGAAGCATTACTATGGAGCTGACGACGTTGTTGGTCGCGTCGAAGTGTACTACTTCGACGAGTTTGAGGAGCTTGGCGATTGAGCTTCTAGGTCGAGCGGGACCTTTTAAACCTGCGCTTTTCGGGAGGCAACCCGTATTGTATTTATTGTACTTTGTTTTAAACATTTTTGTGTGTTTTTGTTTCTGTTTTGTGTGCTACAAACTGTTTTAATATCGTATTGCGTAATTATTCAGGTTGTACGATGAACAGTCGCTGTAACACCCCGAAAATCCGGCCAAGACCTTCGGGACGCTACCATCTCGGTTTCCCGAGGTAGTGTTTCAAAACTCGGATAAAAGAACACTTTATTATAAATATAAAGGTTTAATGATTACATAAACGTAAATAAATGAAATACAACTCATGACTACTATACTTTCTAGCCAACTATACTCGTCTCGACTCGTCAAGCTCGTCCCATATCCACGTGCTAACAAAACAACCTGTACATA
>JAGPOY010000272.1:0-26768 GCA_018983105.1 Silene uniflora | reverse complement strand
TTAACATTGATTAAGATCAACCTCATTTCACCCAAAATTGAAACAAACACAAGGTATGAGGAATCAAGTTCCAAACCCATACCACCCGGGTATGATTCCTGATTCCAAACCCATACCCATGCGCGAACCAAACACGCCCTAAGAGATTAAGACAACCACGAGCCACCTAGGGTAGCGCACTAGCACGTGTTTCTCCCCTGGGTCTCTAGAAATTATTGAGTGGTCCCACCTTTCACAGTGAGTTGTTTATGGTGCAATTTGGACTAGAAAAGAACAGAGTCGCCTACGTGTACTTCCTCCTGTACATTAAATTAACCTCTGTAATAGTTGAAGTTTTGTTTTGGTTTCTGAGATCAACTGTTTGCTAGCTGTGACTTTTGCAAGCATCCATCTTTCGAAGATTGAATTGTGCTGTAGCCCCTGTTGCATCTGATAATTATACCGTCTGATTATAGTTGTGTCTTAATTGACTGTCTCTTGTTTGGATTCATCATTTTTTGTTGCTTGTGTCAGCTACTTTTGTCCCTGCATGTAACATTGTGGACCTAAGATTTACCATAGACCTGCAAACCGAATAGTCCACCCCATACCTTAAGTCCCTTACAGACAAAAACTCGATCCTGAATTAACTGATGCTTACCTTTGGAAAAATAGGCAGAGAATGCTAGATAATAAGACACTTGAAACATAACTATGACCTGGATGGAAACATATCTGAAATGAGCCATACTTGAACTGTGTGTCAGGCCTATGTTTACCCGAAAAGTTTGGTGGTTCATGTTTGCACCATTATCAAATAAGGCCTATTAAAGATCTTGCCAAGTTGGGACTGTCTGTTTTGGGTTATGTGTTTGAACAATGCAAATTAGAAGCTTGCACTTTTCTCTGGGTTAAAGCCGGATATCAAAAGCAGATATCAGCTAGAGACAGAACGAGGGATATAATTGTAGAGAATTGATTTATGTATTTTTTAGAGCAAACTATATTTAAGACAACCTCACATATGAGACCAACCTTTCCATTATACGAAGTATGATTCAATGAGGAATATACCCAAGTACCCAAGTATTTGGGTTCTTGCATATGAGACTGTCTCATATAAGACTTACTGTGGTTGTTGCAGGCTCAGTGAGTGGTGCAAATTGCAAGGAGCTGGCCGGTAAGCCTGATGTCGATGGGTTTTTGGTTGGAGGGGCGTCTTTGAAGGTAACTATCGTCATCAACATTACTTTTTTTTTCATTTATAATTTCTCCACTTGCTGGTCTTAGTCCTCTGATTATCTCTCCTTCCCATCCAGCCCGAGTTCATTGACATAATCAATTCCGCAACTGTAAAGAGCGCTTAAATTTGCCATTGCAACGTGGAGTTTGATGCTTCTGAGCTATCAAGAGAAAAATGTGTTACTGATTCCCAGTTTTTGGAAGAATAAGCTATCTGTACTTTTGACAAATATTTAGCTTTTGGCTATCATGTAGCAAAATAATCTGTCAGGATGCTTAACCTGTTCATATTTTAATTTCTGTTACCTAAATGACATTATTGTCCTTGTTAATTCGAAAGGAGTATTTCGGGTTTTCATTCGTGTGCCTTCCTAATGTTCCTATACGATGCTTAGCCTGAACAGGTGAGTAAATATCCAAGTATGATTTTTGACGATGACTTTGCCTGTTGAGCCGTAGTAGATGTCGTTTTACATCATGTTTTGGCTCAAGGAAGTCAGCATCGCATATTTGATGCTGGTGGCGAACCAGGTTATAAGCAATATTGTCCGATAATTGTGAATTTAGTCATTTACGTAATGAATATAGGAGACCTTGGGTAGAAACATATCGCTATCTGCACAATATAAGTTGACAATTCTCAACATTGCCCTCTATGGCCTCTGTAATAAGGACTGCTGTATACCAAGTCTACTTAAATACCGTTCATCAACAAATGTTGTCTATTTATTTATTTATTGAAAACGTACCAACATCGTTGACGCGACTTTAGTACCGGATCAATGACAATTGAACTTGTCAATATATATATACTCCGTATTTACCAAAAAGAAAAGAAAAAGAGGATTATTTCTCTTCATCGACGTACTTGCTTACTTGTTTCATGTTTCCATTACTCTAGAGGATCTATTTTTGTGCTAAAATGATTAGAAAACACATGAAACTAATGGAAATGTCGGTTATATCATCTGGATATGATAATCCACCTAAATACGATCTGATTTTTTGCTTAAGAATTTTTAGAATTCCGTTCACCCTATAATCTAATCTACTTGAAAATAATCATGGAATGCAGATTTCATTGTTAAAGAGAACAATGAAGCATGTGTTGTTATGGTTATGGAGTACCGTAAGTCTCACTTGTGAATTGCGTATGGAGTATATGTCAATGTCAGCTAGTGTATTGTTTAAAACGGTTATTCTAACATATGTCTTAAGAACACACATTAAAAAACCAAACCGTATTAGAAGAGATTTTCAAGATTACTTCAAGAGATATTAAAAGATGAAGTCATTGGCAATACGAGCAATAACTCATTGGTTCATATTAAAAGATGAAGTCATTGGCAATACGAGACGCTTTGTTCATTTTAATCAATTTCTCAAAAATACATGGGATTGGTTAGAACTTAGAAGGTAGGGACAAGACTATTTAGTCTTTCACAAAATCTCATTGAAGACACACCATATCAGTCACAAATGAAGACGAATACCATTTCATCTCACAAAATACTCATGAGATGTGAGTGGGGGAGCACATGGGGGGTGCCCACCTTGTCCCCTCTACCCATTTCCTCTCACAAATTACCCGTTGCAAGATCCGACCCGTCTTCAGCAAGACTTTTTGTCAGTCTTTTACTTATCCATGCTTTAATAATCAAGCCATTTCTTCAGCCACCAACTTGATTGAATGAATGAATGATTTGCCTTTTAAACCTCATTTCTTGCTATTTTCCTACAACTTCATCATTCATATAATCATATCCAACTTGTCTTCTTTCAGGAAAATTAAAAACACCTGTTGATGATCAACAGTAGTGCTTCTTAAGCTAACAAGTTGAAGCTTTTTAATTTAGGCTTCATGGGTTGCTGTTTCTCTTTCAGTGCCAAAATTAAAGCTCATGACACTTCTCTCATTTCTCTCCAAAATCCAAGTAAGTTTCTCTTCTTTTACTTTCATTGGTTCATTACAATTAGACGGGAAATATGAGATCTTAGCATAAATATAACACAAAACAACAAGTAGAAAGTCTGCTACTTAAAATTTCCACAACTTTTGTTTGCTTCATAACTTGAATGTTGTCTAATTTTAATTTAGCTAGTCACGTCTCACATCCGATTTAAATAATGTTAAACATGGAAAAGGAGTCGTGAGAGGTTAGAGGCTTGTGACCGTCACAATCAAGACTTACCGTAAGTATTAAACCCCTTCCTATCACTCAAGATGGAGGAATGCGATCTGTTAGTCGCCAATTGATTTTAGAATATAATTTTACTGTCGGTGTGTTTCTTTCCGCTTTCCGAATTGAATTATGCATAGATAGTTTGTTCATGCTATGGCCTATGAGGTTCAATTTCTGATAGTTGAAATTTGATTTATTGTGAACTGAAGGCGGTATCAGTAGCCAAGCTAAATCTGAAAGACTGAAAAATATAAGATCAGAGGGTGAGATTTTGGAGTCCTCAAATTTGAAGAATTTTTCCTACAATGATATCAGTATTGCAACTCGGAATTTCCGGCCTGATAGCGTGGTAGGTGAAGGTGGGTTTGGTAGTGTGTACAAGGGGTGGATTGATGAGGAGTCTTTGGCTCCGGCTAAGCCGGGCAATGGAATGTTAGTTGCTGTCAAGAGACTTAATCCGGAAGGATTTCAAGGTCATAAAGAATGGCTGGTGAGTATCTTTTATGATCATTTGATTGTTCCATGCATGTTAGGCTCTAGACTATTGGACAGAACAAACCAGTGGTGGAGTCGGGATTTATCCTCATTGAGAGCGACCACCTTTACTAGCCCTCTAGCTTCACCACTGAAACAAAATTAATCACAAAGCTGCATATGATACGCTTCTTGTATTGTGGAGTAGAATTTGTTCGGTCGATACAATTATCAACCTGTCATGCCAATCATGTGGAAACAGTCTGGTTTATGTTAGGCTTCATACATTTGACCCGCCAGACCCCGACTTAGGTGAGACTTGTGAGTGTTTGAGTACAAGGGTAATGTTGTTGACTAACATATGCCTAAGCAGAACTTGACAAGAGAGAGTTTTTTTGTTTACTCTTCTATGGTATTTAATCATGAATGCATTTTTTTCTCGAAAACTGAACAAACTTATGGCTCAACCAAAACTTTTTAGTCCGATAAAATCTTCATCCTTTGTTAATAATTTCAGATTTCGGTTATGCTGATGCATAGATCATAATCTCTTTTGTGGTTGTTTTGAACTACAGACTGAAATCAACTACTTGGGGCAACTACGACATCATAATCTCGTAAACCTCATTGGATATTGCTTAGAAGAAGAACATCGTCTCTTAATATACGAGTTCATGCCACGCGGTAGCTTGGAGAATCATCTATTCAAGAGTGAGTTTATTAGGCTTTTATCATTTCCATACTTTCCAAATTGAAGATCTTCCATTTGAAGTGTATATATAGCTAATTTGAACAAAATGGTGTACAAAACAGGATCCTCTCATTCCGAGCCTCTATCGTGGAATCTTCGAATGAAGATTGCTCTTGGTGCTGCAAAGGGGCTTGCTTTCCTTCATAGCCCTGCAATTAAAGTCATTTACCGCGATTTTAAGCCTTCAAACATACTCCTTGATTCAGTAAGTAAAGCTCCTATCTTTTAGGTTCCATGTTATCAACAGCTCTTCAATTTCTTATCCTGGATTTCGATTGATAGTTTGTGCGTTATATAGGATTTTGACGCGAAGCTTTCTGATTTCGGGCTAGCGAAAGATGGGCCATTTGAAGACAATGGCTATGTCTCTACTAGGGTCATGGGTACCCATGGATATGCAGCTCCTGAATATCTTTCCACTGGTGAGATTCTGCTTCACCCGAATTTTATTAAGCATTGCTGAACTAAGTTGAATTTAACTCAAAGGTTCATGAACTTTCCTTACTTGACTCAGAAGCTTTTCAAATTATGCAGGCCATCTCACCACCAAGAATGATGTTTACGGGTATGGAGTCGTTCTCCTCGAAATAATGACGGGAAGGCGGGTGCTCGACCCAAACCAGACCAGGAAAGAGCAAGATCTAGTTCAGTGGGCAAGGCCTCACCTAAGGAGGGAGAAAGTAAGTAGGATAATGGACTCAACAATCCAAGGGCAATACTCATCAAGGTCAGCAAAGATTATTGCCAACCTTGCTGTACAATGCCTATCAATAGACCCTAGGTTCCGGCCAAATATGGACGAGGTTGTCTTGATACTCGAGCAACTCCAAGACAGCAGTAATATGGGTGGAAATTCATATCCTAAAAACGGGTCAGGCCATGGATCCAAGTCTCGTAATAAACAGGCCATTGGTAAGGACGTGACACCATCTTTAGCACCGGTGTGTAGTTCGTAGGAATGTTACGCTTCAGTTTTCTAGTGGTTGAGGCGAGGTTGTATGCTCGGTGCATCCTATGACATTTGTTGTAACAAAAATGACAAGTATAGTTTGTAAATAGCTTATCGAATGTAAATGGAAAATTTTGGTTATCTGGTTTGAAAGATAGCATTTTTTTTTTTCGGCCTTCTTTTCCTTCGATTGATGATAAACTCAGAAAGAGAGATTTAAATATGGGATTTACTGATTTTAATGTCTTGGATTTTTCAATAGAATTTTACAAATTTTATGTAAAATGGAGTAAGGTGTGGAAGACACAGGTGCTACCCATATAAAAGGGTTTTTTTTGGCAGTTTTGTAACAATGTGATTGCCACGGAAGAGAACATTGCGGCTCGAATTCCTGGGGCTTGGATACGCCTGTCCAAGATGCTACAACCGCATGGAGACTTGTGACTCCGTGTGGTAAGGGATTGTGGGTGGGCCGTGGGTGGGCCGTGGGTGGAAGGGGTATGACTTATGAGAAGGGTTGGGCTTGGAGGTACTACCAAAGCTGGGGTTTTAGCCGGTTGGTGAGTGGGTGGAAGAGGTCATGAAGGGGTTCAGTGAAAGAGAGTGTGTGATGATTATGAGAGGTTGTTAGGCAATATGAGAGTCGTAATAAAGCGGTTTTTGACAATGGTGACTGATGGGATCGAGTGGAGCGTGGTGATCCAACAAAGTAAGGTATGAGCGCCTATGCTTGCGGAAATGGTAGTGGTGTTTACATGCTTGCGAGGAGCTCGGGATGCCGCGGTCAAACTCATTGTCGTTGTGACAGCGGTAGAAGATCTCTCTAGACTCTAAGCGAAAACGAGGACAGCTAATGGTCTCGTTGAGAAAGTAAAACTCCAACCATTCAACTAATTAAACATTAATGCTACTAACAAATACTCTGTAGCAATAACAAATAATTTCCGAAATTTTGATATTTTTGTCAAAATTAAAGGTAAACAAATGACCGATGGGATATAACCTAAGTTATATTTCAACGAGTTTTTATTTTTATTTTTATTTGTATCTCTCCCTTTTCTCGTCCTCTTCCCTTCACGAACACGAGTAAAGGCTAAGGATATTTTGGTTGTTGATAAGAGCAGCAAAATATCAATGGCGCTACTACACAACTATGCATACTCTCTCACACTCTCACGCGCCGCCGTCTCCGCGCGTGCTCTTACTTTCACATTCTCTTCACGCTCAATAGTCTCCGCCGCGTCCCCTTCTCCCGTTACCGCGCCACCTTCTCCCGTCACAGCGCCGCCACCACCCTCCGTCGCATCTCCCGCTCGTAAAACTCCACTCTCCGACAATCGCATTCTCCTCGGCATGTCCGAACAAGACCTTCAACAACTCGCCATCGATTTCGGTCAAGTACGATTTTACTCAACCTTCCGTCTCAATCATTTGTTTACCTTTGATTAAAATACGCAACTTTTTCTTGTGTTGAATTATGTTTTTACTTTATTGAAATGTGTAGCAAGCTTATAGAGGGAAGCAGCTTCATCAATTCCTGTACAAGAGGAAGGTCAAAGAAATTGACGAATTTACTTACTGTAAGAGGAATTATTATTCACTGCTTGTTTCCTTGAACTGTTAATTGATTAGTTAATGGTTGAATTTAGTTGATTATGGTTAATTGAGAAGTTTGATGGTTGTTGTTGTTGTTGTTGGTAAAAGTGCCGCAGTCGTTCAGGAATGAGCTGCAAGAAGCAGGGTGGAAGGTAGGCCGGTCGCCTGTTCATCAAATGGTCACCGCTACTGATGGAACAATTAAGGTTAGAGGCGGTCTTGTGTAAGACGGTCTTATTGTTTGTGTGAGCTATAAAGTACCTTACTTTGTGTATTGTGTTAGTCGTAAGGGCGTGCATTAAATTACATGTTGAACATAGTGGCAGAGTGAGGAGCTAGCAGGGGCTCACAGCTTCACGCCTCTTAGTCCCTAAGCAATGAAAAAGCAATGTCTTAAGTTTGCTGTGTTAGAAATTTGTGTGGCAAACTGTAATGTAGTGGTTCATGAGATGGTAATTGGTTTATGAATTAGGGATGATGGAAATGCACTGTTTCCGTAAAGAAAGAAAGACTGTTTTCTCTAAGTTGGTGTGTTTCGAGAATGTGTGGAGTTGAGGGTGATGTTAAGAAAGGGTAGCATGAGGTAATTACACGTAGTTGGGGTATTTACTATTTAGCACTTTGCTAGGTTGGGTTTTGGTTGGAAAATGGCTTTCTTCAACTACGTGAGTATTTTGGGGAGGGGTGATGTCGTGATGACTCCAATTGGAATTCAAACCGTTAAACTAGGCTTTTAACAGAAGTTCCATGTAAGTTCTAAAGAGATATCAGAGCATCATGCAACCTTTTTGATGTCGCAAACTCTTGCGTAGGACTAAAAGAACATTTTTCACCTTCAAAGCTCCAGGTTACCATTTAAAATTACATATGCAATACTAGTATACTAAGAGTGATAGTTACTTTTAAGCTCGATAAGATTACATTTGAGTCATTTTACGGTTGTAGAAATGATTTATGTTTTGGCGTCATACTATGGGACTTTCTCATGCTATGCAAAATTAGCTATTTCGTTGTAGTATCTCTATTTGGTGAAGCTCAAGCCAAAATCAGTGTTTACTATTTGTCCATTCTTTTAGCCATGCCAAATAAATTTAGCGTATGTGTATAAAGTATAACCCCGTGATGATCCCTTTCTTTCTAATGTCACACACATATTGAGCATCTATACCATCTATATTCCTTCGATAATTCGCTAATGACAGTAAGAGTTGTATTGTTCTCTAGTATATGTGTTGATTTAGTTAGGATCTCCCTCAATATAATAGCATCTTCTTTTTGTTGTTGCAGCTATTGCTAAAGCTGGAAGACAATAGGCTGGTTGAAACTGTTGGCATACCAGTTGATGATGGGAAAGGTCCGGTGAGGCTTACAGCTTGTGTCTCATCACAGGTTATTACCTGAGAAAAGTTGTCCCTTATTTGTTTGTCTCCTTTCAAAATTTTCGTTTTTCAAGTTTCAGTTAATTGTTCCTTTACTCTGATACTTTTTACATTTTACTATCGTATCCTTGGTAATATAGGTAGGCTGCCCATTGCGATGTACGTTTTGTGCTACTGGGAAGGGAGGTTTCTATAGAAATCTTAAGAGCCATGAAATTGTTGAACAGGTTTGTGAATCTTTCTACTCTGTTTTCATTTATTGTAAAGGTCTTATCAATTTTACAATAGAATCATGAAGCTATCTCTCGTAGTTTCAACTCATTTAACTGAGCTCAAATACAAGTGATGCAATGAGATTAGCTGAGGTTGAGCTCAAATAACTAATGCAACGCCAATCTCTAAGCGCAACTTCAATAGGGCATGTGAGATCTTCTTATGCCTGGCCTCGTGCCAAGCTATTTGCCCACACAGCTAAATGCAGTAATATGATTCGTTGACTTAGTTTACTTTACCTCCGGGGCTCTTCTCGGTTTCATCTAAGAAGATATCTTTTCTGTATCGAATGGAGTTGTCCTTGAGGAATTTCTTGGATTTGGCGTAATTATTATTAGGGTAATGGAAGAAAAAGCAAGGGAAAATCAGAGTTAATGATGGTGGTAAGGGTGTTGTCAGAGGAAAGAAATGATTAGAGCGTACTCCGTATTAATCATCCATAAAGGGGGTATTACGTACGTTTCCCCTATGGTAATGCATTACCTCGTCATCCTATCTTCTACCTCCCCATTCATTTTCCCTTCACCGCCCCTTTCTTCCCTCCTCCCCTTTGTTTTGACCTATATTACCTTTAACAATTACCCCTCAATTCAAGCAATTGCTCAGCAGTGATCGTTGCGCAGAGTTCTATATTTAAGTTTTATGGTGTTTCTTTAATAAATTTTTCAGGTCTTGGCTATAGAAAGTCTTTTTAAGCAGCGTGTTACAAATGTTGTCTTCATGGGAATGGGTGAGCCAATGCTCAACTTGAAATCTGTTATTGATGCACACAGATGTCTGAACAAGGTAAGCATCTTTGACATATAATCTGTTTATTTGATAACTACCATCCTCTCTTTAAAAGAAAATAGAAAACGTGTTACAAAACTTTGAGAAACTAGGGATGCTAACTTATGTTTCAAAAGCAATTGCTCCTGAGTTACATACAGATGTTTTATGTTCTTACAAAACTTGTCTTTTTGGTTATCATGTTCAGTTAGACCAAGTGTGGTAGTTTTATGGTCATTCAGAGTGGTCATGTCTAATTTCAGGACATCGAGATTGGGCAAAGAATGATCACAATTTCAACTGTGGGCGTTCCTAACACAATTAAGAGACTGGCTTCCTACAAACTCCAATCCACATTAGCTGTCAGGTATATCGGCATTTATATTTCTGCATTTTATAAGTAGTTTATGAATGCATTAATCCATTCAGTGCTCACTAATCCACTCCTGTAAATTGTTCCCGATTCTAATCTTTCAGAACCATCTTGTTGTAGTCTAGATAATTTTCTATGTAGGTTGAGTATATCTAGGCTACTTTGAGAGCTGGCAAATAAGCTCGATTTTTACAAAGTACATGTTTCTGCTGCCTACTGACATTATTGCACGATGGTTTGTGTTTCAGTTTGCATGCACCAAATCAGAAACTCAGAGAAAAGATTGTACCAAGTGCAAAAGCATACCCCTTGGAAGCACTTCTGAAAGATTGTAGAGATTATTTTCTTGAAACTAGTCGGCGGGTGTCTTTTGAGTACACTCTTTTAGGTATTTTTTTTTTCTAACAAAACATCTCATTAGACATTCCAGATTGTTTAAAAACTTAACTTGTCATCATTTGCTTCAGCTGGAGTAAATGATTCGGTGGATAATGCAATAGAACTTGCAGAGCTACTGCATAAGTGGGGTCGAGGTCATCATGTGAACCTCATACCTTTTAATCCAATAGAGGGCTCTGAGTACCAGCGGCCCTACCGGAAGGCGGTATGTTTTCTTTTTCATGTATTTCTCCCCTCATAACATGTGGAATTTTTTTCGTGTACTTAATTGCATTATTACTTCAATGCTCCATTTACAAATAATTATGGGGAAAAGGAAAAATGAAGGATAGGCATACAAAACTGATACAAGTCCATATTCCTTACATCTGACTTACCCTTACCTTACCACATGGGAGAGCCCTTGATTGATTTTGGTAGTGATTTTCCTTTTTTTTTTTTAATCTTTGGATGAAGGGAAAATAATGAAAATATGAATGGGAAACTGTGTCCTTCCAACTGTAACTTTTTCCCTTTCAGGAATAACCCTGTTTTCTTTCCCTCATTTGTCTTCATTTTCTTTCTACAACCAAATAAGGGAAATTGTTAGATGGAACTCCATTTTCCATTGCCTATATTTTCGACATGCCTTCGCAGACGGGGGAAATGTATGTGTCGTTGTGCATTTGCCATGCTGTGTGCGTGGGCAATATGCACTTTATCTTTGGCACTTGTTGCTGGAGCTTGCAAATAGCCTATTTGAATCCTTGTTGGTTCACCAAATTTTTGGTCTTTATCAGGCTGGGTTCCAGGCAGGTGGGTTAAAGTTTTTGTTAACTCTCCTACTCATCTAGTAGATTAAGTTATGTTAATGTCATACCAAAATTGTAATTGACGGTGTCTGTAGTTCACACCTGACACCACCCTTGAAACTGGATCTATTCAGAGTTTAAGTACTTTGTCAAATTAACCACAAAAAACCGTGTCTGGAAATATTTCAGATGCGGGCATTTGCTGCTACTCTGGAGGCACGAAAGATAACCACTAGCATACGTCAGACGAGAGGACTGGACGCAAGTGCTGCTTGTGGGCAACTGAGAAACGAGTTCCAGAAAATGCCTTTGGCAACCGTAACTGATATCGAAGTCAAGGCAACCGAAACTGATATCGAAGTTGAGCAATCCGAGGATGTTGCTCTTGCGTGTTAATGTGATACACAAAATTTCCTCATGTAGGCTCACACTCCAGCTAAAGGTATGGAGAAAGCTTGGATAGAGGCGAGCTTGAGCCATCTGGCCGTTTTGGATCTTTGTATAATGGAAATCTGGAATGAAGACTAGCTACATAGAAGCTCTGTGGATGATGGCTACTAACATGGTTCGCTCGAGCCTGGCTATGAGCCTATGACCTGAGTCTATGATGCTGGCCTTGGAGGATGGGTTGGGTCGTTACTCGTTAGGTATGTGTGCAATTGGAACATATTGGTCATGAGGACGCATGACTATCATGTCATTTTGCGAAGTTGTCCTCGTTTAGCTTTTATAGTTATTACTATAGGTTTGTAGCTATGTGGAACTAATTCAATATTTTCGCAGCATTTTTAGGTTTTTGTACGACGAAACAAAACATTTCTTCTATATTTAAATGGCTCGCTTCCTTTGAGGTTTATATTCTTAAGGAATACGGAGTAACACACTGTTTTGCAACAATTGTACGCTTGAGTAGTTGACTAAGTTATCTCACTAGTGACTGGGAGTATAAACAGCCAGGTCTTGACTCTTGCATATGACGGGTGTTTGGTCAAATTTAGTTCTAAGAATAACAAAATAAATGAGGTAATATTTTTTTTTTTTTTTTTTTTCAATTTGTCACATTCCATTATTTTTTTTACCTATTTATCACAAGTTACCTTTTTTTTTTTGGATATTCTACATGCTACCTCTTAATTTTTCGACTTTCTACATGGTATCCCTACACTTTTTAAAACATACATTGTACCCCTAATTGTTGTCATTACCACTAAGTGTACCCCTAAACTTTATTTGCCGTCAAATAAAATCAGTTTTAGCCTTTTAGGCGTTAAATCCTTATAGAATCCTTATGTCATGAGATAATAAATGACAAGTTTGGTTACATGTCTAAGTCATCACTTAACGTCTAAAACTGTGTTAATTGACAGAAAATAAAGTTTAGGGGTATACTTGGTGATACTGACAACAATTAGGGGTATCATGCGTGTTTTAAAAAATGCAGGGTACCAGGTAGAAAGTTGAAAATTTGAGAGGTACCATGTAGAATATCCTTTTTTTTTGTACTGTTTCACCCCAAATATTGCGAGTAGTATACAACGATCTTATTTGAAACTAACCGCCCTCAAAACTGAAGGTGGCAATCGGGTTGAGTCAATTCGAGTCAGATTACATCGGGATCGAGTCATATTGGGTCAGTGTACCCTTTCAGTCGAGTTGTTATCGGGCCTCGTTATTTTAAAGCGTTCTTCAAAATAAAGTTTGGTTACATGTCCAAGTAATTTAATTGGGTCAATACCAGTCATATTCATATAGGTCGGGTTGGGTTCGGGTTCTTGTTTTCGAATTACAGTCGTAATCAAGCCAGGTCGGGAAATTTCGGATTGCAATATTCTCGAATTCTGTCAAATCGGGTTTGCTCGGGTTCAAGCCGGGTCAAACTTACTATATACTCAAAAGTCAAATCCATAACCATCCGAGAGAACAAGGTCCCCAACAGGCCGAAACCAGCCCTGATCGGCCCAGAAATAAAAATAGACGACAATAAAAGTTAGGGTTGGGACTTGAGATTACTTATCAAATATCAAATCAATAATCCCTCTTTGCAACACAAACTTCTGTTTCACATATTCTCTCTCTACAAATTTCTCTCTTTTCTCCCTAAATTTTCAAGCTTCCAACCTAATTTCTGGTAATCTTTCTCTATCTTTTATTTCTCTTCTTCATCTTTTCGTTTTCCCTTACATCTTGTATCCTGTTTTTTTTCGTGCGTTTATCAATGTTTTTGATTTCGTAACGCAACGAAACCCTAATTTGATGTTTCTCTATTGTTGTATCATTAACGAACCGGATTTGAAATTTAGGGTTCGTTCTTTTTTATTATCAACGTTGATGATTGATTGATTAATACTATCTGGGTTAATTGGGTAGATGAATGTTTATGTGTTCAGATCTAAAAAGTTTCATCTTTTAGGTTCAATTTGTCAAATTAAATGACCCTTTTGTTCAAAATCCCCCTCTAAATTATGGGCCGATTCCCAAAAAATTGGTTGAAGTATTTTCGATTCTTTGGAATTTACCCCATTTGTTCAAACCCCCTCACAAATTTTAAAAAATGGGAAAATTTTAAAGAATCAGAGAGTATAATTTGTAGCTAAAGAAATTTTGATTTCTGAAAAGTTGGTTGCATATCTTAATTGTGATGGTTATGGTGTGATTTTTTTATTTATGGGTGTCAATTAACATGTCCGAGTTGGTAACCTTTTGACAGTTTTTAACTGGCGTTAATCTTGTTTGATTATAAAAGGCTTAAACTTTCGTTGTTATTTTCGGGGTGTATGCAGTTTTCCAGTTTCTATGTGATGGAAAGGTTGAAATTTTGGTTTGTTATGTGAATTCGAGATTTTTTTTAATTGTTTTGAGGAAGATTAGCAATCCTTGTTTGTCCCTTTTGGTATACTGAAGTTTAGAGGAATATTTAGTTTGGTTCGATCATGAAAGCATTAAACTATATACTCTATTTGATTTCGCGCTTTCTTTTGTTGTGGTCAGCTGCATGAAGGGTATATATAAAACTTTTGTTTTTATTTTTTCAAATTTTCTACTTGTTAAAAGAGCTTATAGATTTATGTGAATGAATTTCTCTTTTGTTTTTCATCCTGTGTCTAGTTGTTCGAAAATCACTTTAAAGACTTGTTAAATTAACCATTGATGCTTTACTATTTTGGGATTACTTGAAATGTGAGTTTAACTATTAGCTGCTCAGGTGACATAATGAGGAGGTACAGCCCTGGATACTACAGTCCTCCACGAAGGGGATACGGAGGTCGAGGAAGAAGCCCACCTAGAGGTGGGTATAGCCCTCCGAGAAGGGGTTATAGTCCTCCCAGGAGAGGCTATGGCGGTGGAGGTGGAGGTGGTGGTGGAGGTGGAGGCGGTGGCGGTGGTGGATATGGAAGACGAAAGGAGCCAAATCATGGAAGCTTGTTAGTACGTAACATTCCTATGGATTGCAGGTAACAGCTTGACTAAATTCTCTGGTTTTGAGATCACATGCCTGTACTCTTTCATGCCGTTGCTGTCATATCACTACTTGATATCCTTGCCAATTTATTTCCTCTCTTTATTGCTGTTGATGTTGTTGTTGACTAATAGTTGTATTTATTTCTGTAGGCCTGAAGAACTCCGCATACCGTTTGAAAGATTTGGGCTTGTTCGGGATGTTTACATACCAAAGGACTATTATACAGGGTGAGGTTTTGTTGTAGTTTTCACTTTTGTCATTTTTCCTCCTACAATGAAAAACCTAGGGTCCTGGCAGGTGTTACTTTTGGCTTATAATAAAACAAATTAAAGTTGAAGCTTTTTGGCAGTGATTGTGGTGTCCTTAATTGTCATTTTTATGCCTGGCTAAATCCCGACTATTTCATCGTTGCTCAATCTATTTTCTTAAGCATCCTTGTTTTGCAAGGATTTTTAGCTTTTGACTTCTACTGATAGGATTTGTTATCATTTACATCTAAATTCGGAGGTTGGTAGAACCTAACTTCACGTAGGAAGAGAGTTAGTCTTAATATTCTTTCTTGATTGGGTTTGCTTGCTAGGAAGATATTTAGCTACTTAGTTCCAGTAGCTGGACTGATATTCATAGAACTTGCGAGTCTTCTCTCTTTGATTCTCAACGAGATGTTTTTTGAACTGGTTTGTCAGGGGGTATATTGGTTTGAAGTTAACAAGCCCAAGCCCCACTTTTGATGAAGACCTACTGTAGCATATCATTGCTTAAAATATTGCCTCCCAAGGCATTAGGGGTAATGTAATAGAGAAGGTTCTTCCTGTATATGAAGAGAATGTTTGTTAACACTGTCAATAGAAGCTTGACGATGAAGGTTGATTTTTGATGAAAAGAAGGCAAGATAGCAAGATATTTAGTTACATACATGGTTGATTACAAGTGCTTCATTTATATACACGCATATGAAGATTTTCAAGTCTGGTCCTTTTCGAGTTGCTATTTTCACTTTGAATGCGAATGGAAATGTCAGTTCCCAAAGTTATGGACTTTGTATTGTTTTTGTCTAAAGCTGGTCTGGGCTTCTTCATTCTAAGAAGGTGCTTTAGTAGGCTGAGAAAAGAGGTATAATTAATGACATTATGGGTTTGAGACACTACTTTTTGCATCCTGAATCTCCAGTAGTTTGAAATTATTGTTTTACTTAGCTAACTTTGTTCATCTGTCTTCAGGGAGCCTCGAGGCTTTGCTTTTGTGCAGTTTGTGGACTCCCATGAAGCTTCAGAGGCCCAATATCACATGAACGGGCAGATTTTTGCTGGAAGGGAAATTACTGTGGTTCTTGCTGCAGAGTCCCGGAAAAAACCAGATGAAATGCGCCGGAAAACAAGGCAAAGGTAGTGATGCATACTGTTTTCTCTCTGAGCCTTTTTCCTGTGTATTTACCATCTCTTTTACATAGATTTATGGTGTTTAGGGCTATTTCCCTTTAAGTTTCTAATATTGCTCTTTTTTCTGTCTCAGAAGTGGTGGTCCAAGATATGGTGGTGGAAGGAGGTCTCCATACAGTAAGAGTTTACATTCAAGCAACATACTAACTTCTTTGTTGGCAGCAGAAAAATTGTTCATTCATCACTCAGTGTGGTCAATTTTTTAATGCAAAATATTTTTCAGGACGCTCTCGTTCTCGTTCGGTTTCCCGCTCGCGCTCACCCCGCTACCGTTCTGGGTCTAGAGGTGGTTCTAAAGGTGGTCGCCGTTCTAGGTATGTTCTCATATGAATCAACCCAAATGTGTACTGAAGTTAAGGTAAGAGTGTGCGTTTAGGTAACTTATATTATGAACCTGCTATCTTTGTCAGGTCTTACTCTGGTTCTCCTAGGAGACGAGAGGAGTATTCTGCTTCTCCCAGTAGAAGACCTGCTGATCGCTCAAGATCTCCCAAGTTGTCTCCACGTGCAGAAGAGGGACGCAGATCATACTCCCCGAAGTATGAGGACCGGGATGAACATGCCAATGGATTTGACAAGTAAGTGAAAGAACTTAAGTAATTTTTTTTATTAGTGTTGTGTGTTAAAGTTAGCTGATAAGAATTAACAGAAGAAGTACGCAGTGGTGTTTCAGGATGAACATGCTTTACTATAACTGCATTAGGGAATTTTTGTTTTTGTTTATCTATTGATCCGGCATTGATAAACCAGGAAATCCAAGTATGAAGCTGAGGATGCAAGAGGTCACAGAGATTCACCTAGACGACAGTCAAGGTCACCATCTGGCTCAAGATCCCGCTCTGCTGACGTGTCACCTGGAGTAAGCAGATGAACAGTGGGTGTCGATAGCATTTAAGTTTGAGTCGGCTTAGACGTGCCCCTGATGGACAATATGCTTGTTCGTTTCTTTAGCTTGAATGTTAGACAAGATAGTCTTCTATTCTGTGAATTGTGAAACTTTCCCAAGTACTCTGTCTTGAAGTAACCAATGGCCTAAAATACTATTCCGGAGTTAGACGTAGTGCTTGCTTATGTTTTTATATGTTGGGATTCTAGTAATGATCTGCAACCTTCAAACTTGGTAATTCTTTTGCTGTTCTTCACCTTCTTGCAGCATTTGTGATTTGAAGCTCTCTCGTCTTCCAAAAAAATTTATTACGTGATCTTTCGAAATCCCAGACACTTGTTAATTAAAACTCACCCTTATGGTAAGAAATGAATTCCATTTTGTTTAATTATCCAATTAAATATGAATCTGTGATCGGTGAATAGTGGATATTATAAGCTGAAAAACTAAATTACGCCCAGGTTTACATAAACTAAATTAAAACTGGGTGTACATCAGCCTTAATTTTTTCTTTATTCCATTCCAGTCATTTGTACATGTACCCCCAGCCAAGCCGAGCATGAGCTTGACCTTGATCGTCCTTGTGAAAACTCATTCTCGACCTTACCTTGAACTCACTACCATGCTAGCAAACTCTAGCCTGTGCTCGAGCTCAGCCCCTTGCCAAAAATCCCCTTACCTAAAATCTCATGAGAAGTTCAATACGGAGTATATCACATTACAAAAAGGAAATAGATTATACGGAGTACTTTTTATAAAATATACAATTTGAATAAAAGTCTAAGGAAAAGATCACTTCAAAAACCAGGAAACCAACTGCCATTGATGTCACTTATCCAGCGTCAAGATGCCACTACCCTTGTTACCTAACTCCTACACACAAATATTCATCTCAAGGCGATGAATTTCTTATTTAAAACCTTCGATTTTCAAATTAAAATTAACGGTCATTATCGAAGACTTTAGATTACAAAACAACTCCTTCATTTTTTTCTCATAATTATACGAAAATTTAAGATAAAATTAATACAAAAACTCGAAATAAAAAACCCATAACAATTAATACAAAAACTGAAAATTTTCAATTCTAATACATGAGTAATCAAGTTAAAACCATTAGATTTCAAACTTAGATATTGGTAATTGTCATCATCGCGGCTCGGAGGTGGGGTCGTGACCTTTCCGACCTTCTACAGAGGAAAGGGTGAACTGTTCCCATCGACGTAATTCTATGGAGGAGCGTTTGAGTAACGGCTGCGAAGGTGATATGTTCGGTGATTGCATGGGATATGGGGGCATCAACATAGGAGGTGACAACCTGGTGGGGATGGAGTTTATAGCATTGAGAGGTTATAGTCTGGTGGATTTATTTTGTTTTTTATTCTTATTGTTTTAGTGGGCTAATTCTTCTATTGGACCCGTTCTATGCTATACGACGGTTCTCTAGAAGAGTTGCATGTGTAACGAAGTTCGAAACAATTTGTTCATCTATAGAAATATTTGGGGGAAGGCGTACGAGGGGTTTTAGGGTTCTCTCAATTCATTGCAGTCCAAAGTTTTTTGCCAAGTAACATCTGGTGAGCCATTCCCTCTTCTACTTCTATTTCGATTTCATGCTTCTTTCAACTTCAATTTCACTTTATTTCATAGTTTTATTTTCCTAGTTACAGTTTGTAATTTTGTGTTTTTTAGGAATTTTAGGCAATACAAGTTGTGAAATTGCAACTATTTAAATGTAAATAAGTATTTCTTTCGTGATTAATTGCAACATGTACCTGTAATCCCCGGAGCGTATTAGCATGCATATGATGATACTGTGTCTTAATTGCAACATGTACCTGTAATCCCCGGAGCGCATTATTATGCATATGATGATACTGTGTCTTAATTATTGCCGATTAAACATTTTGGGTTTTGTGTATCACTGTATTGAAATAGATATAATGTTAGAAGAGATGCCTAGAAATCGAAGTTGGATCGAGATGATGTCCAGAATTAAGCCAGGCGTGACTATGCACTTGCAGCAATGTGATACGATTGCTAAAAGTTCAAGGAAAAAGATGCGTGTATTGCCCAGCGAGGTGGACTTTGAATTTGAGATAGGGCAACATGTCGATTTAAGTGCCTTGTTGTCCAGCAAAGCTCGTGATTTTCTAGTCACCACCAAGTCCAAGGGCGGTGAAAAGGTTCCTATTGATAGTCTTAAGAGCAAGTACGTCCTTGTGTGTTGTTTCTTATTGCCGATTAGAGAAGACAGCATCGATCCAACTATTTGTCGATCCATTGAAGCCTTGTACTCAGAACTATCTCGCCAATATATGGCTGATCAAGTTAAATTGGTCCTTGTTGCCAAGATTGCTCCTGGCTCTCGTTTGGCTAATTTTCACAGCTTTTTTTCTTCCTTATCAGTTAATTGCCTTGCGATTCCCTACTCCGATTTCAACTCTCGTGACAACATCTGTGACGCTCTTCTCTTGTGTCCTTGGACCCATCCCTGTCTCGTCTTAGATCCCACTGGCATGGTTTTGCAGCTCGATTCATCATTCCTTAAAAAATATGGAGCTCAATCTTTTCCATTTACGCAAGAGCACTTTGCTAATATCAACCGTCAAGATGAAATTATCAAAAGTAGGATTCGTTGCACTGACTCTCCTATATCCATTGAGGAACTACTCCACTGTGATGATCTTTCGCTAATTTCTGATGACAGCAAATCGATTTCAACATCTGCCCTCAAACACACTGTCGTTGGGTTATACCTCTGTGTTGATGGTTTTGACGAAGGCTTCATGCTTCATCTTCAGGATATCCATCAGAAATGCCGTGACAGAGGCCTTGAGTTTGAGATTGTGCTTGTCCCTCTACCCTTTGGACGTCATTACGATCCCCACTCTTTTTATAACCTTGTCAAGAAATCTGCCCTGAAAAATACTACAAGTTCGTCATGGTGGACAATGCCTTACAACGACAATATATGTCGTACCCTTTGGCGCCTCTTTGACTGTTACAGAGAAGACGAATTGATCATATTGCCACATAATGGCCATCTTGGGGACCTTCGGGGAAGACATATGGCAACATTCTATGGAATTGATGCATATCCCTTCACAAGGGACGTAATAATAGAAAGGAAGGTGAACCGGCTTAGATCATTCACCCTAGCACAGTTACTCGGAGGTACCCACATGTTAGATCTTGACAACAAGGATGCCCTCCTTTACTTTGACTACCCCTTTTTTGAATATGATAATGGGGAACTCTACAAGACCCTCTATCACGGTAACCATGAAATTAAGGTCATGTATCCCGACAGTGTGGTGGTTTTTGTTCCTTTGAAGCCTCTTTCAAGTGGCAGGAAACGCGTAATAAACAAGACCTGGCCTGTATTACCTCCAGAATTATGTGAATCTGTTATAAAGCATACCTTTATACAGGATAAAGGTAATCGCGGTGGCTCTATTTATCCAAGCCTGGTTGCATTTGGGAAAGATGGGAAGATTCTATCGCGGTCTGCTGAAACTCGTTTGCCTGGATTGACTTCCTCTGCATCCCTATTTGATGACACATTGGCCTTTGAGTTTCTTGATGAATTAATGCAGGAAATGACTTATTGACATGAACCAGGAAATGTGATCACTAAAGGTCCAAGGTCCGTCTTCAGCTTTTGGGTTTTATTGAAATCTGATCACTAAAGATTGATCTTCGTCTTTTGGGTTCTATTCAACTGTGTTTTCTCCTTGTCATTTCATCGTATTGTGGGTATTGGTGCTAGATGTCGTGTTATTGATGTTAGTTGTGTTATAATCTTGTGTAGGACTGCACGAGGAGGAGTCTGCCCTACAAAGACGCAAGTGTTTTTGAAGTGGTTCGATTTGTCTAGGCAAAGTTTCCATATGTTTAGGTGTGTTTTTTCTTTCTTTCAAGATGTCGGATTTAAAATAGACTGAGACAAACCGTTTTGCCTCGTTAATATAATTATGCATATGTAGCTTGAAATTTGAGGCGCCCACGGAGATTATGTCTTATATATATATATATATATATATATATGACTAAATTATCAATTTCTAGTTAGTCTTGCATGAGACCACCGTGTTATGTAAAATTAGTCTCTCCTTGATGATGCTGGGTTGTTGGCAGTGGCATAACTCGTTAAGGATTCGCAGGGTCATTTTGAGCTTGCGGAGATTGTCTAGGGGTGAGCCGTACTTGTATTGCTATGAACCTATGATTTGAGTAGTCCAGTTATCACCGATTGATGATTAGTTGTGGAAATAAATCAATAATACATCATGGGAGTTATAAGTTATAACTCGTGGGTCGTGACTCGTGAGCCATGGCATGATGTGTACAAGTACGCGAGGACGCAGTACGTTGTAATGTATACATGCCGGGGGTTCTCCGAGCAGCCTAGAAACATATTCGGTCAACACTAATTCTCATTAATTCCACAGGAGCACAAAATCATTTGTTAGGCGATCATCATAAAAAATACTCCACTCCTGTTAATATGTTACTAAAACAGATCCTTTTAGTGATTGTTGTTTTAATAAGACCGTGGTAACGTACGATTAATCACACAACTGATTAAAATAGAGGTTAAATTGTTAAAATGATAGGGGTTGGGAAGAGATCTTATTTAAGACGGTTTTAAGCATAGAGCTCAAGCTTAAAGGAATAAGCTCTACACACGTGAACCGTCGTAAACAGGGACGTAGCCAGAACGGAATTCTATGTGGGGTCGAAATTAATCTTTTCGTCTTTAACTTAAATATGTCGACGAAATTAAAATACCTTGTATATATCTTATTTTACATGTTATACTAGTTTTCAATACTTCCAGTGGATGCAAAAAAAAAAAAAAAAGGTAAAAGAATGCATCTTTGGGGCCTCGAACACGCAACTTCCAGACTAAGTCTCCTTAATAGACAAGATTTTGCAAACTATGCCACTAAAGTAAGATGGTATAATTGTTCTTTTGTTATACATATAGCAATTCGAAAATGGACCCCGGGCCATGGCCTAGGTTGGCCCCAACCTAGCTACGTCCCTGGTCCCTGGTCGTAAACTCAAGTAGGAACTCTGTTATGCACTATTCGAACAAATTATCATTTGTTACGGGTATCGTTGTAAACTTATGACGAGTCAAGTACTACTATTTGGGTATTATTATTGGTTAAAGACCTTGACCCATATACGCTATCTTTATGTCGAATTTGTGGTCAGTACTCAAGAGTAGACCTGACAAAACAACCCGACCCGATTTACTCGAAAAGGCTAACCTGAAACCCAAAATTAACCCGAACGACATCCACCCGAATGTGACCCAAAACCCAAATCGACTCGACACGGCTCGAACATAACTCGAGTTTTCTAGACTCGTAATTAACCTGACCTGAAAATGACCTGACAAAACATAACTTTAATTGAACCGAAAAGACTTGAAATGACTTTTTCTCTCTTATTCATAGACTCGAAAATGACCAGACCAGAAATAGCTCGACCAGTTAACCTGAAACAGACCTGACCGACAAACCCGAATCCCGAAATGACCTGAATTAACCCGAAATAACTGACCCGATCCGAACTCGACCCGATTGACCCGTTTACATGGTCTACCCATTAGTCATTACTACCAAAATCCGGGTCAATTTTGGACAATCTATTTCCTAACGAGTGGGCAACAAGGCAGGATAGAAAATTACAAAGACTTTTAGGTCTCTTAAAAGTATTAGAATGTCAAATCAAATTAGAGCAGTTTTGTTGTTGTAATCTTCTCAAATTGAATTAATTGGCTATCATTGACCACTTCTTTGTATAAGCTATGCATACCATTCAACTTAAATAAACTATATTTCATTATTCATATATATTTATAAATAAAGACTTGCTCATACCAATAAAAAATAAAGACCTGAATTATTAACATATATATTTAGGGCAACTAACATAATTAAGAAGAAAATTAGTCAGAAGATCAGCAACTAAAAGCTTTAGAGACATGACTCGGGGTTTGCTCGAGGTATTGGTCATTGAAGCTCATGGCCTTCCCGAGGGTGATTTTATTGGTATCGTTTTCTTTTTCTTTTCTCTCTTTTTTATACCACATATTGTATTTTGGTTTTCCTAACATGGGCATTCGTTAGAAAAACCGTATTTTTAATGTTTCTTAGTTTGATTTTTGTTTGGGTTGCAAATTATTACGTACTGCTTCCATTTCATGTCTCATTTGATAATCAAAATCGAATTACCGTCAATAGTCTTAAGAGCTTCATTAGTTCAAGCAAAGTCAACGGTTGTCTAAAGTACCATGGAGATGAATGAAAGTCAATGAACATAAAGAAATCAAATCTAGTCGAAAATAGTTAAAAGGAACTTAAGTTTCATACTTTCGTAATGATTATTGACTCCTCGTAGTAATGATCCCCACAAAAAAATCTAGAAAATGTAAAAAAATCCATCATGATATTGAAAAACTTGAGGTGGGGTTATTGAGCATAGTTTTTTGATTTTGAAGTCGATCGAAACCGGCTTGATTTTAATTTGAATACGCATAAGTCCGTGTATGATTTATATCGAGTGGCAAGTAGTATTTCATTCCTTCATTGGAATTCCGGACATTCTGCATTACCTATTTTAATCTCTGTGTTAAGGGAGAGTGGGAGACTTATTGTTCTGCAAAGCATGTAAGAGAAACATCACCAAAAGTTGCTAAGAAATGAGAAAGGGCAATTACCAATATTGTTATGTAGAAATTTTTGTTTTTTGAGTGACCAAATTTACCAATCTATTTGTTGTCATGGCAGATAAAATAGATCCCTATGTCTTGGTTTATTACAAAGGGCAAGAGCGAAAAACCAAAGTTGCGAGAGGTTAGTTATCCTTTCTTAAAAGGGAAGATATGGTATTGAGTTTCGGTATCGTCTTCTCACATACATAATAAATTATTCAAATTTTCTTTTCATTATGTATGATCTAGCTATGTTGTGTATTTGTGGATGCGAGAGGATGATAACTGACGACAAATAAACTCAATACTAATTTGCATATTTTGGTGATCAAAGATTTAAATAATACTAATAAAATGTGAAAATATGGCAGGGCAAGGTAAAAATCCAAAATGGAACGCACAATTAAGATTAAGTGCAGAATATCCAGGCTCAGGAAATGATTATAAGTTACTCTTCAAAGTCATGGATCATGACACCTTCTCTTCTGATGATTTTCTTGGCCAAACCTCGTAAGTTTTAATCTTACATTATTAATTAATCTGACATTATTAATTAAGTTATTAATTAATGATCATTATTTACATATAATTATTATAGAATACACGTTGGTGATTTACTGGCAATTGGAGTAGAAAAAGGTTCATATGAAATGCGTCCAACTAAGTACAGATTGGAAGATACCAATGGAACTTACTGTGGTGAGATTAAAATTGGCGTCAATTTCTCTTCCAAGGTTTGTCTTTTCTTTTTGTTTCCACCACTTTGTACTCCCAAATTAAGGCCCTTGTAATAAATGTTATAATTATAAACTAATGCCATCAAGTTTTTCCTTGTAAGTTTTAATGCGACTGCATGATCAGGAGATAAGACTCAAAAGTTAAACTCGTAGTTAAGTTATCAAATCAACGTCTTAGCAATTATGGATTATGAGCCTTTAAGATTAAAGTGAAATTTCTTAGTAAAACATAAGTAGGTAGTATACTCGTATGAATTTAAAAAGTTAGCCTTATAATACACGTAATTCATTTTTTAGATCTATATAATCTTACCAACTTAAGTTTCAGATTCAAATCAGCTTATAATATTAATATAATTATTGAAGGTCAAGAGTTAAGCACCTCACGAAATTCAAGTTGAGATATAAAAATAATTAACAAAAGCACCCATGGAAACGTCAATTGGGCAACCAAAGGTTAAACAATGTTATAAATATAGAGTATAATGGTGATTTACTTTAATAAATCAGAAGGTCTCGCTTGTTCAACTCATAAACATGTGAACTCTCACAACCCTTTTTCCATTTGCTCTACAACTTGCAGCTTCTGAGAGATCATAAGCTTGTGACCAGAAGTGTCCTTCATAAATGAGAATTTGTGTTAATTATAAATTTAGTTTAGGAAGATAATTTTAACTTTTGTTTAATGGAATTGACAGATGAAAGAGGGGAATGATGATGATGAGGAGGAAATAGGAGGATGGAAAAACAGCGATTACGAGTAATGAATGACTAACTATTTCATGGGAATGTTGATGACATCCATGCCCTTTTGTCTCTGCCTATTAATTGTTCATTTGTATCATGATTGTACCTAGTAGTATTTGTTTTCAAGGGTTTGGTGGTTCTTTTTCTTTTAATCCTTATCAATGACAAGAACTCAAGAATTTGTGATTTAGATTGATGAAACTTGTATATGTTTGCAACCATCCAATCACTATTAAAACTATTGCATCTTTAGCGTTATAAGCTAAGCTTTTATTCGAGCATTATTTTTATGAAGAACGGTAAAAAATGTTATTCAGGGTGTTATTTTGATGTTTTCTTGGATTATACATAGATCGTTATAGATGGTACCGAGATTCGATATTATCCTCTCAAATGCAATATACAAGGATTACTAAATGGTTGATTTGTCATAATAACATGTGAGAGAATGGTACTCAAACTCGATACCACTCGATACATTCTCATCTCATTTACCAACTTTTGAACCATCAAGAGATTGATTGTAGAGCAATCGCCATTAGTATAATCGTTTATGGAGTAATAAGATGTACAGACAAATTTTAAAGTCTTATAAATATTTGTTTGAAACATACCATTAACAAAATTATAATCCCACGTATAGTTACAAACTTACCCAATTATACAAGATACCTTCAACCTGTTATTGGATTTATAAAAAACGTGGACTACTATTGTCAAGAAGCCTTCTTAGCTCAGTGGTAGAGCGCGTGGCTTTTAACCACGTGGTCGTGGGTTCGATCCCCATAGACGGCGATTTTTGGTTCGTTTTCCCTGCTGTAGGTTGACAACTTGACACTAAAAAGAAATAAAATTAGTAAGACGACTTATGAAAGTCAAATTATTTTTTAAACAAGCTTTTTTCTGACTAAGAACAATGTACAACACGAATGCTTATTGCAACAACTTATATGTCAAAGAAGATGGTACTCTGTATATAATCTTTATTTGTACTTATAAACGGAATTATTTTTTCACATACGGACTTTACTCTTTCACATACACTTTTTCATTAACGTACAACATCCTTTTTCCCTAAAATCGAATCTAATTGTTCATAAAAGTTGAATAATGGATTATAATTTTCCAATTAGTGAAGTAATTTTGTAACAATTATTAATATTTTTTGTTGAAATAATTAGGGTTTGCAAATTAGTGAAATTAATGTTTACTTGTTTATCGATCGTTATCAATAAAAAAAGTGGTGGTTCTAGGTGGTGGATGGTTCTTGGATGTGTGCAGTGATTATGGGGTGGTGCCATCGGTGCGTGAGGGTGCTTCGTGTGTTTACCGCGTTTCATATGACTGAACTATACTTCGTATTTTGTATTGAGAGAGATGTGAGGTTGCATTGAGCCATTGACCGCCGGCAACTCCTACCATTTACTTCTATTTTCTTATCATTTTCCACACAAATGTTCAACGTACAACATCCATTATTCCACCAATATTCATAAAAATTGTACCAAGGATTAGTCGGCCAAACTTCGTTCTGCTATTCCTTTATTTCCTTTTTCTTTTTTCTTTTCTTTTCACTTTTCAACGGATGAACAGACCGGAGCAAGGGTATTGA
>JAGPOY010000271.1:0-26795 GCA_018983105.1 Silene uniflora | reverse complement strand
ATTTATATTACATGTCGATAATTCTTTCCTCACAAGATTTCTAGACACTTAGTTTTCAATTGCGTCAAACTCCCAATCAACAATTTCTCCTTTAAATTTTTCTTCAATACATTTTGCAGACTCTGTTTTAGGTGTTTCTTCATCATATCCTAATAAATCTAATGTATCTACCATTTCATCCTTGCAAATACGTGTTTTTAAAGGCCTCCCTTTCCAAGATAGTTTATCAATTGTTTCCTCCTCTATATTTGGTCTTTCCAAAGATTCAAATTCTTCTTTAATCTTCATAAAGATTTCCAGTAATAATCCGACTTCTTCCTCCTGCTCCCTATTTAAAAGAACAAAAAAAAAAAACTAGATGGGTAGAAAAATATTGTAGAAATTATTATTTTTTCAAGTCTTTTATAACGTTACATTACTAAGACGTATACCCAAATAAAAATATTTAGAAATAAATTATAGCTTCTTTTTATTTGAGATATATGTGGAAAAATTAAGTTTAATCTAATTATAGAAACCAAACCTTAGACTCCGTTTAACATGAAAAATAAGGAATTTTATAACTAATACGGAGTATAACTTACTTAATGGAGCGAAATTTGGCGAGGTTATTTTTAATATTTTTAAATGTAGCTAAAATAGAAAAACTACCTAAAATAAAATAAAAGATATTATATGAGGTAGCATGTAGTTAGAAAATAATCTTATATTTCAATTGCTTTTATTTTATTTCCTCATATATCATCTAAATTTCTAACTGAGATGTCAAACATTTTACAGTTAATAGCTATCTTATCATATTATAATTTTCTGATAACTTTTGAAGTTTTACTTATTTTTTTAAGTTTCACTTTATCAGTTTTCAATGACCTTTTCAAATATTTTACCAATTAGAGTAGGATAACTGATTTTAATATTATCTTAGAAATTTAATGTTAAACGGCTAATTTTATAGAACTCAATATACGCATTTGAGTTTACTACACTTACAATATTATATCAAAGTTGGTCTTTATGAGCGGATAAGGTCGTCATCTCTTATATTAAATGATTCGGGGTTGGATTTCAGATTATTTCAAATGAATAAAACGGAACTTGTTAGGGGTATACTCCTTAGCTTTCAGTAAACCGAAGGAGAGTACCTCAGAAATATATGAATTAAGTGCATTGACGACCTATATAATTCTCAGACAAGATGCAATTTTAAGGCAAATTATGAATGACTTCCATTAGTTTTTTGTAAAAATGTTTTTATATTTAAAAAGACATTTTAAACCCTTATAGAAACTATGGTAACTTTAATTAAATGAAACAAATAACAAAATATAGTAATCCAAAATAAATAAAGAAGTAGTTAATTGTTTGGTTGTAGCACTTCGGGCAAGCATAGAATATGGATATGTTTGTATTTTAGCTTAGTCTCTAATCATGTTGTTTGTGTTAAAATTTTTAAAAATAAATTAATGAGATAAAGGTAATATTAATGCACAATCGTTAGATTATATTGTAGTAAATAAAAATAGAATATAGTTAATTGTCTTTATTTCATGACATCTTCAGAATATTTCATATATCTAAACTTCTAGCATTATTAATTATTATCTAGATATAGTTAATTGTCTATATTATTATTTTTATTAATGCACAATCGCTAGCCGTGCTTTGTACCAATGTTTCCGTTTTAGTCTAGCATGTTTTCTATGTTGTTTTTCTTTTATGTCTGTTTTTTCTTCCTTTAGTATCTAGTATGGATGTAACCCGCTTCTCCCGACAAAAAAAAATCTAGATAATTCTTCTTGTAAAATATTATTGTTTAATTTAAAAAGATAACTATTGGTACATCTTTAACAAATAAATAACAAGTAAATTATAATTAACGATTAATACATATAATACCTGTGACAATCTTTACCCCACTTATATGTTTCTTGAATGCTTTCTATGAGAGTGAAGGCATTTACGAGCTGTGAGACAAATTTGATTGCATAAATCAAATCATTATAAATGATAATTACATTATCACAACGAAATATTTCAAGGAAAAAACACATGAAAATTCCTTTGATACGTTGCAACGTTAAAGGTGCATAAATGCATAATAGAGGAAAAAACATACAAATTACGAGTTTTAGCCTATATGAAATTCATGGATAATTTATTGTTATATTATTATTTTCTTGGTATCTCTTATAAAGCTACATGCCCATTTAACGTATGCTTGTGTGCTAGATTTGGAGTTGTAAGTGCAAGCTTGCATACTGATTTGAATTTACATATGATCATGCATGAATATCAACGTTATTGCATTAAGTGTATATAGTACCTTTTTAAGTATTGTATTTATGTAAAATATATTATCGCAACTAAGAAAGTAAAGTTATAGTGAATAACATAAATAATCATTTTTACTTGAAAAATCATGTGGTATAAGTAAAATATGTAATGCAATATATCAGTAAACCATGAAATATGATACATGAACATAATCTAGTACATTGTAAAGTTGATTACTTGAGATTCAAGTTGTAAGTACTCTTGTTCAAGAGTTTTCCTTGTTATCGCTAGTACAAAGTTGTCATCATCAAGGTGAAACGTCTCATCTGACCTAGGTAACAAACTTTGTATTGTGAGAACTAATAAATATTAAATGAATAATTGATAGAAAATATTAAATGAGTGTAAATAAGTGTGTGATAAGTTGACATACTCTTCACTTAATTTTAATCGTCGTGCAAGTACCTTGAACTGTCCAACCGTATTTCTGAACACGTTCTGAAGAACACGTAAAATCCTATTAATTTCTATGCATAGAATAAAAAATTTAATTATTGTTTATTTATTTTGAAGTACCTCATAGGTTTTTAAAGTGTGCAAAATCATCTCAACATGAAATTTTCCATATTTCTTCAGCTCATTGCTTCATCATGCGTAACATTCGAACAAATGTCAATAATATCAACATTACCATTGTAGGATAGATGAAGTAGTATGCAACTAAATGGTAATTTTTTTTGTTTTAATACATCACTAATATTTAATAAGTACGTAGTATGTATTATTACTAGTTAATATATCAAAAGGTTAAAAGTGTAGTGTCATACATGATTTGTTTCTCATTTTTCTTGAAAAGAGCATATTGGATGCCCCATGCATGCTCAATAAATTTGTTCCACACCACTATAACACCAGCTTCTGTTTTGCACGAAGTTATATATGTCGACAATTCTTTTTCCTAAATCGGAAATATCAAAATATTCACAAAAATGTATACCCGATAGAAACATTGAACAATTAACTCATTCAATAATGATATAACTAAATAAAAACATAAAATAATATTAACGATATAAGTAAATAAAAAACATACCTTCGTTAGTAAATGTTGAATAATTGTATTGTTCGCCTCATGAAATTGGGATCTCTCCTCTTTAGCATTATCAAGGCGTGTTGTAGCCATATCTAGCGAGTTATTTACCTAGTTAGAATTAAAAAAAATGTGCTCCACATTAAACTTAAAAAAGTATTAGCCTAATGGATAAGGATGTAACATGCTCTTATCAATTTCTAAATTAATCTAACAAAGAAATAACAATAACGTCAATTTTTCTGAAACTAACTTTATAGTAATCTAATGAAACTAGTATAATAAAGAACCTTAAACATTCTTTTGGTCTTATGATTACAATTTTTAATAATCCATATACAATGGAAATGTTCGAAAAAATATTAAATGAAAATCCGAGTTTAAAGTAAGGTAACGAAGTTTCTTAATCCTTTATTATTTGCTAAGATACTACATGGCGATTAATTATGAGGAATAAACTCTTTACTATTTTTTTGCTTGTAATGAAAAATGAGAGGATTATGATGATCTTAAAGTAATGAAAAAGGATAATTTAACTTATTTTATTTAACAAATGAAGTTAGATGTGGCATAATTTATTTTATTAGTTAGCATTTTCTTATACTTTGATAATTTTATTTTTTGGATAACAATGGAACCTGTAACCGCTATCTTTTAGCAGGTGCGATAATAAGTAAATTTCTGTTACACATGATAACTTCCAAACCAGTGATATCAAGTTAGCCACCCTTTTACTAGGGTAGCAATGTAGCATGCTCTAACTCAACACAACATAACCTAGGCCAAATTGCTCTTATGGAAGTTTGAGCATGGGATACGTGACACATGTTTTAACGAACTATGTCAACCAATATAAGTAATCACACATCATTATTTTAAAAAATGTAAGCTTTTATACATTTATTCTTAGGTTGTAAGGTGGTTGATATTTTTTTTATATTAATTTTGTTATTATAATATAAGAGTTTGAATTTGAATTCAAATAACAAATAATAGCTTCACAAGTTTATAGAGTATTAGTAATGCAACAAAAACTAGTTGACTACTGTGTAGATCCAAATCGATATGTTGACATATTTGTTGGTTGATGCAAAACTTGAGTTAAGTTCTATTTTACCTGTACTCCTATTCTTTAAATGATTATTGTTCGGCACTGATATTTTACTTTAGATTACCTTCATTTCAGAAACTAAATCAATATATGTGACTAGGTTAGTTGTTTAAGCTATTTTTATCTTTGTATCATGAATTACTTTATATCGGAGTACTATGTATTAACTATATTAGTATCACTTTATGAGTAAAGACCTTTGAGACTTAAAATATGCTAATGTGCAAATCAGTGTTTAGAAATAAATAAGATAATTTAAGAAAAATATGAAAGATAAACCTCTTAAAAGATAAATTTACGGAAGAATAAGTACCTTTTCTAGTTCACGTTCAACCTTCTCTTTTTGCTTTTCAAGCATTTCGATTTCAAGTATCAATTCCTACAATCATAATTAACCATACATTAAAGTTCTATAACGTAAAGATCGTCATCGATCTCATCATAGATGAATGGCCAAAACAAGAAACTTACGGGAAGTTTCGTTCGTATGGGAAAAAAAAAGATATAAAACGTGAAATTGTTAAAAGGAAAAGGAAAGAGATTATCTCTAACTTTCCTTTCTATTTTTGTATCAAAAAAAACTTTCCTTTCTATTTGATTACACATATACAATTAAATAGCTAACACTAATCATGACCCACTTACACCATTACCACTAACACCCATCTCTTCCAACCATCACCATCACCATCACCTTTCAACACCTTCCCAAGATGCCTACGAATACCATCTCCCTCACCTTTTCACTAGCTCCTCAATCAACCTCAACTCATCGTCGGTGTACCACCTTCATCTCCCATTTTTGTTATGTAAACCTACTTCTTCCCGTTTCTTTCTCTTGTTCTTCTGATGTCTTCTTTCTTCTACACTCAATTCTTCTTAATCAAATTATCTCCCTCTGATTTCACAAACTCAATCACCACCATCCATACCACATCTTTACTTCCCTTTCTCCCCGGACTTGCTCCCATGACAAAATGCCCACCTCCAAAAAATAATCCAAGCTAATTCTAATTATTTCAATCTGATGTTTTTAACTGTTAAAGGAAAACATTGGTAAACCTGATTCTACCATGGCGATATATCAAACAAATGTAGGTGCACAAATCCTTACATCAACAGTTGCTCGCAAGCCTAATGATAAAATAAGTTCCGCTTTTTCTCAAACAATTCTCCCAAATTGAAACAATTTATCCAAATTGATTATGATTACAATTTCATATCATCATCACTGCCTCAATAATAGTTAATTAGTACTCCGTTAACCATATATGTGTGAGTGGACAGAGGGAGTAATACCCTGTAATAATATTTGTTACCCTTAATCAAATTAATTATAACCCCATGAAAAATAAAACTAGGATTCCTCTACCCAACACTAGTATTAGCAGGACTATCACACATATCATCCTTGTCATACCTCTCAACTTCAGTCTCAACCCTAAACTCTAAATCATCTTCATCTTCTCTTATCCTACGATACTCAGCCACAAACACAACCCTCATCTCATCCTCCATATATGTGAACCCATAATGGAGCTGCTCAAGCCTATTTGAGTTCCCAAGCTTGATAAGTGAAAAGCACTTAATTAGTAGACGTCAAGCAGGTAAATCAAGGGAAATATGAGGGACTCACTACCTGATTCTTATAGGTGCGCCACTAGTGGTTGTTGTAGGTCAGTGGTATACGTGGTGTAGGTGGCCAATGAGGGAGAATGGCAAGGTTTCTGGTAAAGTGTATAAGGAAAAGTCTTCAACTTGTTATATAGGGAGCCGATCACCTGAATCTATTATGAGAAGATGGGGTAATATTTTGGTTTATTGTGGGTTGAAGTAAAATTAGGATTAATATGAGAAGACCACCTATAGTACAGAATCCATGTTAAATTTTTCTACGTAACTTAATGATGTATCACAAGGAGGGATGAGTGAGACATGAGATGTGATTAAAAAATGGTACGGAGAATCCTTAAGGTCGGTTGGCATGATAAAAGTATACATTCATAAATGTTTTTACTACTGTTTTGAAAGAAGGAATACAAATTGAGTTTAAAAAAAAGGAATGATATAATTTTATGAGTAAATTATTAATAACTCTCTTTTAAATACATTTTTTAAAGGGAAAATGCACATGGTGCCCTTGAGGTTTGAAATTTTGCCCGAAATACCCAATATTTTTATCCGAAAACTTTGAGAGGCCATAACTCGTGTTTACGAGTTCAGAAAATGATAATTTTTTTTTTCAAATCGATTATCTTTCCGAGAACTTCGATTTGAAAAAAAAAACTTATCTTATTGGATTCTGTGGCTAAGAGTTTTCTTATGTCAAAGTTTTTTTGACCGAACAAACTTGGAGGGACCATATTTCCTGGTCACGAATTCCAAATTCGACAAATTTTTTTTCAAGTCGTAGTTCTCGGATAGATGATCAATTTGAGAAAAAAAATCGTCACTTTCTAAACTCGTGAATACGAGTTATGGCCTCTTAAATTTTTCCGGAACAAAAAATTGGGTATTTCGGGCAAATTGTCAAACCTCAAGGGCACCGTGTGCATTATCCGTTTTTTTAAATTACGCCCTTTTAAAAAAAAGTTTAAAAATTACACCCAAAATATTGTAAATATTTAAAAATTGCTCCCAAACCCATATTTTTGCTTTTTTATTACAAAAATGCCCCTCATTTTTTTATTTTTCATATGTTTATCGACCTCCGTTACAACTCTACGCACTTTTTTACCACCCAAGGACTCCACGGTAAACCACCACAATCCTCCACCCAAAATCCACCATCATATTCGTCATATGAGAATAAAAACTTAGGGGCATTTTTGTCATAAAAATGTAAAAATAGGGGTTTTGTAGCAATTTTTAAATTTTTGCAATATTTTTGGAGTAATTTTTAAACTTATTTTTAAAAGGAAGTAAATTTTAAAAAGTGTGTTTTTAAAAGAGAGTTATTGATAATTTACTCTAACTTTATATACTCCATGTGTTTCACAACAAAGTTCATTGGTTTCATCATGTTTCCTCACATAAAAATAGTCTCGATAAACTTAATTGTGAGAAAGATTAATAATATATTGAACAACTATACTCTAATAAGCAGTAAATTATGACTAAACTAACGTTCATAAGAATGAAATAAAAGGCTAAATAACCTTCTCTGTGAGGCTTACTTCAAAAGCTTTGATTGAGCCAAAATGTTGGGTCTCATCTTTACAATTCCTGGTTAAATATGAGAAGCATTTTACATCGAAATTATGTTATAGTTAAATAATTCATCTATCATGTACTCCCTCTATTCAACTATACAATATTGCACTTATACTTTATGCACAATTGTTAAGAAGACTATATTATATTATAATATTAAAAGTACAACAAGTGGATGAAAAGTGTGTATATTATATAAAAGTACAACAAGAACATATTGTAATATTATAGTAGTGATATTTTGTGTAATTTTACAATTCCAACAAGGACACTTTTGTCATAAAATTAAACAAATAAGGAAACTAGCAATGTGGAGTTGAATTGACCAAAAAGGAATAGATACAATGTTGAGTTGAATTGATAAAGTATAAGACACATTCAAAATGATTTCTTTTTTCATATTTGTAAAGTTCAATGAACATGCATGCTTAATCTTAATTTATACTCTAAAAATAAACAAAAGTGCATTAAATCATTATTGTATGGAATATTGTAATTATTTTACATTACTATTACTATCATTTTCATCATCGTATCTAAACTTACTATTTTATTTGATTCCCTAATACCTAAGTTATGATCAAATGATTACGTATTCATACTTTTTCAGTAAGTATAACCTTTATTATAATGTTTATAGTAAGTGTATTAACATTGTTGAAAAGAAAAACTCATATCGAGCCCTTATTAAGGAAAAACACGTTTAATACCAAGTATTTACGCATTATTTAATTATAGGTGTTGGAGTATTATCTTTTAGAGAATTTTTGTTGGAATTTTTTCAATGTCATGTATCGATTTTCTTACCTGTAAAATTGTTTTGAAACCCTTCATCCCTATATTACTAATCATTTGAGGAAAAATAAAAAGAAGCAAATCGCTTTTTAACATGTTAATAATTTTCTTGTAAAAATAAATGTAAACACATAGCTGAAAGTTTGAAACCATTTACGAAGTATATGTTTTATAGATAACGTATGGAAAAGCTTGCAAGTACGAGCAAAGTATTTCATTAGATAACATATTTAATAAATTTAATTACTCCCCCAGGTTATTTTTACATAACATATTCGTTTTCCTAAAGGAGTCCTTTCACTTTAAATTTTGCAAAAGTATATTGTTTATTTTGAGAAATATTGAATATAGGAGTGAGATATTGGAAATTTGAGAATATCGTATTAAAAAAAGGAACGACAAGATTATAGTATGCACAAAAGATGTAATAAATAATTTAAATAATGAATATTGTGATTTTTAAGTAGTTATGTAAGAGAATAGTATAAATGTCTAACTTGTGGTCAAATATGCGCTTTTCTGCTTTTAAGGTTGAGTTTGTGAGTGATCGCAACAAAATCTTTAACTTGTTAACCTGTCACATATCCTCAAAAAACACAAAAAAGTATTAGTATATTTATCAAATAATAATATAATCCTTTTTTCAATATAAATTAAAATCTACCTAAAATATACCTAATCTTAACATTTAATCTTCTTTAGTCTAAAACTTACATGACTTGTGAGAAATAATTTTTGGAGATTTATAATTAAGTAAAGGGAGAAACTCATGGGAGATGCATAAGTTTTGTCTTAAAAGATTCCTTTTGTGTACAATATCCAAGCTCAAAATATATAATTTACAAGAATACTTAATATTGAAGAGAAGTAATTTAACAAAGGTGAAAACATGGTGATAATATAAATCATAGTCATTTTAAAATTTATAGTAAACTAAAAAGTGTAGAGATATAATACCTTACATGCATAATTTTCAAGAGTTTCCCTATCTTGGAATGTCATCTTCTTTAACATTAGAGATTTAAACTTTAAAAACACTTCGATTTTAAAAAGTGCCTCCTTTAAAGCCTATAAAAAAGGACAAACAATTCAAAATATAATTTTGAAATATGTAGAATATTAGAATGTAACTTTCGCTTCCGGGAAAGTTTTTGATACTGTAGGTTTTGTCTTTTATTTATGTGAAAAATTGAATGGTAAAGTTAATAAAGTATCATTTCAAAACACGTTATTATGAGTGTCTCAAGCGCGATATATTGATTTTGCTTCTTCATGATTAGTTTTTTTGGTGACAAGAAGCGGAATTAACCCAGAATTAAAACAAACAAATAACTAAAGAACTACTAAAAAGCATAAACCGGAACAACTCGAGGCCAAGAAACACTTCTCATATCATCCTCCACCAAATGAAAAAGATGTCCTGGCATATCCGAGAACTCATAGACACAAAGTTGCTGGTCTTGATGAGCCACACCAATGTTTGTTAACCAACCCGCACAAGCATCCATGATTAATTAACAATTATGGTGTATTTTTAATAAAATTATAAAACATATTATAGAAGATACACAAGATCTCAACGTCTAGAACCTAAAGTTTTGGACGTTGAAATTGTGGAGATTAAGGCCCTGTTCTTTTGGACTTAATTTCAGCTCAATTCAGTTCAGTTCAGCTCTATTCAGTTCAGTTCAGTTCAGTTCAGCTCTTCTCTTCACAAATTAACTCTTATTTCAGTTCAGTTTAGTTCAGCTCCATTAAGTTCAGTTCAGTTTAGCTTCAATAAGTTCAGTTCAGTTCAGTTCAGAAATTTTCAGCTCAAAAGAACAGGGCCTAATTAAGAGCTAATTTATTAATTGTAAATTGGTTCATCGTTTAGCTTCCATAGGCTAATATGTTAATTTTGTATATGGTAAGGGGAGTAAAGAAGGGATCTTTGGAATCATGTAGTTAGATTATCTATGTTAATATTTTTACGTTGGGTTCGCCCCCTGGTGATTTTATGTGGTCTTGAAAGTTAAGGAGATGATAAGTAATATGTCTCACAAGTTTATGGACATTAAAGAATCCTTGGATTGTGTCCAGTTAGATGGTTTGACTTATATAGTTATATACTTGGTATAATATGTAAGATGGTAGTGATAAATAAGTCGTCCAAGTTAGACAAGGCAACGTTAAAGATAAACAAATAATTAGGATGGATAAAATATTTTGTAAACAAATTTAAATTAGACATACCTCAGTTGTTAGGAAACTCTTTGGTTGGAAAAGTTTGTCATCATCCTCAATACACAAAGGCTTAATTGTAATAGAATAAAGTTGCGATTTCAAATTATTTGCTTCTACATCTATCCTGAGATGAAGTTGCATAATATGAGGTAAAAATAAAATTATAGTTTATTTATCTATACGGATATAAAGTGTCAAATTTATCTATAATGAGTATCAAGAAAAAAGATACATTGATGTCTAGAACTTTTGAAAAATAAATAAATTGTTACAAATCCAATAATATTTTAAAAGATTTTAGCCACTTAAGTACATTGCTAAATATTTTATGATGATTTCAAGGCAACCAATATTTAATTAACTATATAGTTTTATGTTGTACCTTGTAATATCAACATTCCTTTTAAGTCCAGACATTGAAACTTGAGCAAATTGCAGTAATTCATCTCGTTTCATCTATGAGAACAAGGAGGAAAAAAAGCTCTCATTATTACAATTACAAACTATGTTATGAGTTTAAATAAATTGAAACTAAATTTATTTAATATTAAACAAAATAAAAAATACTCTGCCACTTGATGACCACTCATATAAATAATTTCTTATAAATTATTTCCCACTTCAAACTAATTTGGTTTCGCGTTTTGTATTTGAAATCGCTATTTTATTTTATCGTGGTTTATTATCAAATGAAATAAACATAATTTATGCTAATTAGTGTCATTTTCAATGGAGTAACATCATTTTCTATTCCAAGTACTAAAATTTCTATTCTATTTTTTGTCGGTCAAATGAGCGAACTTGTATCGCGTGTATGTGAGAATCAAGGCCCCCAACTTTATGGTTGGAATAAGAGAGCTCTTACCACTTGAGCTTAGTGGTGTTCACCGGTCCGAAACCGGATCGGACCAGATGAACCCGTAGACCGGAGAACCACATACGCCAAGACCGAGGATCGGACCGGTTAGGAGGGGACCCGGATCGAAACCCTTTAGGTCCGATTTTTTCCGGGTTTGAACCGAACTAGTACTACTTTACAAGTTAAATTGATTTTTTTAATGTGGACCGGATCGGTAACCGGTCACCATATTTTTTGGGACCCAGAGACCGGACCGGTATGTATCCAGTCTGGGCCCGACCGGTCAAGTCGGTCAAATTTGCTGGTCCCGGCCACTTTTTGTTAACCCGTACTTGAGCTCATTCTTGTTCTCAAAATCTTTATACTATAAAAGGCTAAATGCAAACTTTTTCAAAGAATTGTGATTGGTCAGAATTTTTAATTCATGCGAGTCATTAGAAGAAAGCGAGTGATTTTTTTTTTTTTAAGAAAAAATTTAAATTTTTTAGTAAAGTGAGGAATTACATATCTGCCTTAGATACACATTAATTGTTAAGCTTTCATTTGATAATTCAATACATAAACTTTTGTAAAAAAATTTCATATCCGATTCAAATTCATTTGAAAAAGTCTGCAATTTGTACATAAACTACGAGTACATAATTAAATTACTGCAAACTGTGTAAAACAAAAAAAAATATAAAATTACAAATTATGTTTCCATTTGATAATTCAATAGATAAAATTTTGTACAAAAATTCCATATAAGACCTTACGACGTATTATTATATAAAAATCGAGATAAATTTTATTAATTTTTTACTCCGTATTATTCGTGCAAATATTGCACGGGTTTAAAACTAGCAAGTAAAGAAAGTAAAGACATATAAACATTTAGGTTTATGTATTCTATTATGATATATATACTTACGAGTATTTCTTCATGGTATGTTGAAAATACTTTTGCTAACTCTTTTATCCAATGAATAATAGAAGTATCAAGGTCTTTTTCTGCTATGAGTGTAATTCTGCAAAATAATGCCAAAACATCAAATGCATCTTATTGTGATATTTTAAAGCATACAATAGTGATTTAAAATTATAACAAGTTCACCTGAAAATTTCGTGAAGATGATTTATTTCTTCATCACTAGGCGCTTCAAGAATCTAATATAAGAAAAAGAATAATGTCACAAGTATTAGCGTCTTATATGAGTTTTATTACTTAATTTTAGTTATTTTCATAAGAGTAATAAGTTTTGAGAATTTACCATTGATAGGAGTATGCTCTCAATAACTTGACTTTTAAGAAATACCTCATAAAGACTAAGTTCTTCATTAGCATAATTTGCATGTTTTAAGTCATAATATGAAACCTGGAAAAATGAATAATAGAAAATATTAAAACTAATCTAAGTAGGCAAGAAAAAGTGCTTAAATTTTTAATCAAATCTTAATTAACTTTGTTCGGAAAAATGTTAACGTCATAATTTTAGTAAAATTATCATATTGCCTAAACGTAGTTAGGAGAGTAATTAAGTATGAAATTTGAATATGTTTAAAATTATGATCTTTCAACAGAGTGAAAAAAAAAATCAACATAGTATTTTTGAGCTTCGATACATATACACTCCGTGTTCTAGAGATCATTTGGTCAGAATCTCAAAATAACTTTAAATTATGTCAAAGCATTTTTATGAATGATTAATTGAACTTGATGATCAATACGAAAAAATAATATAACTTTGATCTATTGGAGTTCATCACTCATAGGGTAAGTTTCGAGAAAAAAGTGATTTCTACAAGCTATTATTATTTTTGACACAACATTAGAAAATCACATTCTCATATCAAAGAGGCGTTACTCTATTAGAAATTTGAAGAGTTACAATGTTGTAAAAGTGCGAAAGTACTAGGTTTCTCTCCTTTACTACATTTATGATGTGCGATGGTATTATATCAGACCACTCTCGAATTCTTGTTTATGTTTTTGGAGATAAACATTTAGTAATCAAGTTTAGTTTTCTTAATTGATGGGTAAACCAGCCCAAGTATCATGATATTGTGGATGAGGTTTGAACAGTCTTGATGGATTCTGCAATCAAAGGAGGCTCTTATTAGACGTCATTTGCAACTGCGAGAGGTTCCTAAATGTGCTGAAGTTATTAATGAAGAGAGAATTAATAGCGGCAGTACTTCAAGTTTAAAGAAGCTGAGGTTATTATTCTTGCAAAAAGTGAAAGTTGATAATGTAGTAAAAAATGACAATTGCACTAGGTTTTTCTTTGCAAAAGTATATGAAAGGAAAAATGCTCAAATAACTGGAAGTGTTTTGTGATGCTCAAGGCCTAGGAGAACTGGATTAGACAGTGTTGCTAAAGCTTTTACAAAATACTTTAGTGGCGTACTAGGCTGATTTATTCCTGTCATACGATCATACCCCTCAAGGCTAACTTTATAGGTAAAAGTGCTTATGTTGATGTGAATAGCTGGAACTCCCTTATAAAACCTATTTCTAGAGACGAAAATAAGAATCTTTTGTTTGATATTAGCTCTAATAAGAGGCTAAGACTCTAGGCTCAGCCGCTCAGTTGATGTCCTTGTAATAAGAAACTTTCAATTACTGAGAATATTGTGCATAAAAAATTAATAATCATGAACAAATGATGTCGTTGTAAAGATCATGCTCTCATGAGTCATGATCAATTGATCATGTGTTTTTTAAGTGCTCTTTCTCCAAACTGTTTGGAAACATCTACGAGGAATAAAGATGTTCCAAATTATTTCATTAAAAATAGCAACAATGAGTTCATCTTTTCGTTTCTCATGAAATAATATTGAGAACCTTTCCTCATATGGCTTGTTAATATTAATGTGTTTCCTTAGGGCACACGTTAGAATATCCATTAAAGTACTAGTTTGACGAGTCAAACATTCAAAATAGCGTTAACCTTTATAAACTATTTTTAAGATATATGCTTACTTGTGTTAATTCCTTATCAGCTTCCACGCTTTTGTCTTGTTGACATACTTGACGTTTGTCACCATCACTCAAATTCCGATTCATTCTTTCAATTTGCACAATTAAATCCAACAACTTTTGTAAGAGCAAAACTCTCTCTTTCCCTCTACACGAGATGATATCTTCTTCCAATCTTTCCATTTCTTGCTTAAAATTTTGTGGACTTTGACTTACCTGAAATATAAAATCTGAATTTTTAATAATATATTATCATTAGTTTCATACAAAATTTTATCGTAAACTCGATCAATTTTTTTTATACAACCCAGAAGCACTAGGTATAATGACAAATTACTTGTTTTTTAATAATCACTTTCATAAAGAATTGAATTTAACATGATTATATGTCTTGGATGCATTTTTTCTATATTGTATCACTTTTTGCACATACTTATAACATCATAAAACATCGTCTAAATTTCACCAATTTTTTTTATTGTAACGCAAAAATATTACTCTATATAATCCAGAGAAATATAAAATTCGACAAAATATAAGAAAAATTGGTCAAAGGAAAGAATTACAATACGATCTTGAAAAAGGTTTACGCCGGTAGAAACAACATGACCGGCATGAAGTACTACATTATCAACAACATTACGAATGCGTGAAAAGTTCGCTTTTTTCTTATTTTCTTCCTCTATAACCTTATTCACTGCTAATTTTAACCACGACATTTTCTTAACTAGTTGATGAACCTTAGGAAAATCTAGCTAGGTTTGTTTATGGATATATTTTAGGAAAAATAATTGAAAGACAATGAAAGAAAAAAGAAAAATGAATGTGATTGATATGAACTAAAAGAGATGGATGGTAGGAAGGAATTTTTTGGCCCCACGATTTTAGGAGTGAAACAAAATTTAGAATATTTATCTACTAAAATAAGAAAATGTAATTACAAATTATCTTAAGACATACTTTGTATTGTATTGATTATATAGGATCTAATAATGTTCTACGAGTAATAATTAAGAGACTAAGTTAACACAACCTCTAGATGTATGACTTGTTTTGGTACTCGTGACTTCGTAAGACTTAGTCTAACATGCGTGTCTAAATCCTTATTGGAATTATTGTGTGCGACCGCCGCATGGTGTAACGAACAAAAAAGGTGACTATTTTAGGTTAAAAGGTGTCCACTCTTAAAAAGTGCTCATCTCATAATAACCCCCCTATAAATAAAAGAATAAGTCTATCTAAACATTTTCACTCCAAACCACCTATGCTTAAATAAGGAAACAACTAGATTTATGATGTTAGAATCTCTCCATTTCAATAAGGAAATAAATAATAAATAAATCTATACCATATGTGATAAAAGTTAAAAGGGTAACACTCTAATTTTGCATTTCAAAAAATTAAGAAACTAACTAATATGAGTGTTTATGTTATTCATATCTTTTTTTTTTTTATTTGACACTTGAGACCCTATATAAATCAAAATCTTATCTGTTTTCAAAATAAATTTGTTAATGAAATAATTTTAATAAATAAATTATAAGTTATGAATCCTTAAAAAAATGAGCTAATTAAAGTTTCGAGAATTAGAAAAACTTATAAAAAAATTCGTAAGTAATTTATTTAAATAATGCTTTGACTCTAAACTCAACGAATTTAATTAAAATTGATCGTTTAAATAAATGAAAAGTGTCAACCTCTATATTTTCTATCTTTTTATTTTCATCTTATATACTACTTATACCATGGTTTTAACATTTAACATATAATAACTTAATATTGAATTTAAGATTTTTGAGCTCATCCCTCTATATACTAAGAGAAAAAAAAACTTTTCTAAAGTTTTCTCTCCAGAGTGCTCAAACTTATATATGAAAACAAATAAGATTTTCATTTATTAAACCAATTTTTCATTTAAAAATAATCTTATCATTAAACTTAAAAATATAATCTTTTAAGAAAAATGAAACAAAATTGGTATAAAAATATAATCTATACATAAACTGTTACTCGTATTATTAACTTCGTGATGAAAAAAGAATTTATTAAAATAATTCGAGGTAGTTAAAATATTTTCTTAAAAAACACTTCATGGAATTACTCAATTCTTTTGATTAATTTTATTATTTTTTTTTTTTTATAAAAATTCATGAGATAAAAATATAAAATCTATAAGTAATACAGTAAAAATTAAAATGTCTATATATGCGCGGGATCTAGACTAGTAATAATAATAATAATAATAATAATAATAAAAGCGGTTACTTTCTACTATAAAATGATCATATTTTAAGTGGTCGCAGACTCGTAGCATACGACTTTCTTATAATATAACACGTGTTTGTATTTGTCATCAAATTAACTAATTATTAAAGTGAAAAATATTATCAAACCCTGCACAAAATTTACAGGCATTGTATATACTCCTTTTGTTTTTTGGTAATATATTGTATAGGACTATAGTCCTTTGTACTTCTGCACAAAGATCATGCCGGAGTACCGCGATAGTTCACTACTTTATACTGCCTCCGAATTTACTTGAGTTTTTTAGAATCTACAAAGACGACTTTGAGAAATGAAGTTGATCCAGATCTTACAAAAGATTTTCTCTTTTCATGTTTTCCGACTTCTGAAGTTCAGGTCATGCTTCATGACAAACTGACAAAGACTGAGTTGTAAGAACAGGAACCGCACTCGGGCAGTTTCAAATTTTGCTTCAGAATAAGGCCACCAAGTAGTTTTAATCTTCATGGATTGTCAACATGGTTAAAACTTAAAACTACACCAGCGCTAGTCGAAGAACAGCTATGCGTCAGGAATCAGACCGCACAAAACTATCTTCGTGGTCTAAAAATAAAATTAACACTAACAAAAAGACCATTTACATCCGATTTTTTAGGGTTAGGAGATCGAACAATATCATTCTTTTTTGAGTCATCTATACAAACTTCAAAGTGACCAAATGTTTAATGCTATAGGTCATCTCCAAGTCCTAATTCATCATCCAGATCATCTTGTTCTTCAAAGAGCTTGATAAACCGTAATTGTTCTTGCTGCCTTTTCCGCTTTCGCCAAAACTTGTATCCTCCAATGATTCCAACTATAACAATAACAGTGACACTGGCACTGATGAATATCACCACACCAACACTTAATCCCTTTTTTTCGCTGGCTGGAGGGGCCACATGAGGATCTGAAGCAATACATAGAAAAAAGATTAGAAATCCGGAAAAAGGAAATTGGAAGGAAACATACGGTACAAAATTTGAAAACCATCTAGAAGGACAGAAAGCAGAAGACAAACTCATGAGACAAATAAATTAAAATCGATTACAGCCTAATCTGGAATCGATCACCCCAGTCTGATCTTGGTCATAATACCATAATTGAGGTTGATGTCGCCTGAAAACATACTCAGTAGTATAAAAGAAAGGTAGACTCTTAAAAGGATCGACATAAACTAGAACAAAAGGTCCCCGCTGACTCTGAGTCGGTTTTACAATAATAACAATGCAATTTTTAATAATACTTAAAACAGCTTTACATGAATTCGTGAAACTCAAAATGGAAGGCCATGGTCAGCTAATGACAAGGCAATTCACAAGGAAATCCCAGATTGCACTGAGCTTTATAAGCAGAGAACCTACTGGTTTCCCGGAGTCTCAGAGGGCCTGTGAATGCATGATGCGACTTCGTTGGTACAGATTTAAAAGAGTTTTACCTGCATCAAGATCCACACATGCTGGGCAAGAGAAAGTTGCATTAAACTGTTTTTCTTTTACGAGAGTATATAACGCATCAGAAGAATTGAAATTCGAAGGACAAAGCTCCCATTCATCGAAGACATCAGCATGCTTCCAGAGAAATTTATCCTCCTCATAAAGTCCACATCTCTTGCATTTCTTACTAGAAAATTCCGTCAAAGGCTACAACATCATAATAAGAAATGGTTAGTACCACCGCCAACGCTACCAGCCACCAAGTCATCTACACATAGATGACCATACAAATTCTAACATAATAATTTGTTGACAAAAAAGGACAGTTGCAAAATACCACACCAATATATTCAAAAGCCAATGCTTAAGCCAAGGGAAGTGCAACCTTATAAACATTTAGAACAACATACAATACCAAAAAGTATGATGGCTAGCCTTACAGTCAAGTAGTCAACTCAAATTCAACTAACCATTACCTTTAGAAATCTATGTATCCAACATTAAGTCTGTGACTTGCGTCTAATGGAGCAATGATATCCTTATGCACTAAAATAGAGTCCAAAGGTGTCCGAGGTTACTCATAAGGTAGCAGACAGGAATAATTCATTTGTTCAGAAGGTTAAAGTCGCACGGTTGCGAGTCTGAGTAAAGAAAAAACTACATTTTCATCTGAAAGATTTTCCAGTATTTTCAATAACTAGAATAGTAGATAATAGAACTGTAACTGCATTAGATGCAGACTATCTAAGTGTGGTCTACAGGTGAACTGTTGTTTTTCCCGGGGCTAATTACCAAAGGAGTATATTAGTATACAACAACAAAGTGTTATGTAGAAAAGTGACTAGGAGTCGGCTAACACGAAGCGGTCATATACTTAGATGGAACCTTCGCCGTGAGGTAGAAAAACAATCAGAGACTGAAGAAAAAAGAAAACACAATTAAAAATGAAGCATGCTAGATGGAAAAAATGTAATGAGAAGAAAAGGAAAAGAATAAAGAATGAGAAAGCATTTTTGAAAGAGAGTTCCAAAGAGATTTCAATGAGAAAAATCAGTATAATGAAAAATCAAGACGAAAAGGTAATACACCGTATAAAGATCACAAAGGCAATGGTCAGTTAAAACGCAAATGACTAAAGTTTAAACCAAACGAAAAAAAAATCAATTTACTGATCTTACACTCCATTATTCAAAAAACAACTTCTCCATTCTCTCTGACGTCATATATTTGCGAATGCTTAATTCTATAATACTAACAGATGGTCTGAAATGGAGCACACCGAAGTGTAGTATTCCCCCATTGTGCATGAAATAAAGTGATGAAAAAAAATACAGTACATTCGTATGTTTCCAATGTAATTTATTTAACGTGAACAAAGGATACTGAAACAAGCAGGGGAAAATTATAGTTCCATTTTCTTATCATCACCACAACATTTAAACCATCCATTGTCAACATCATGAATACTCAAAGAGCAGAATACGGTGACTCATACATATCCTTGCTTAAAATTGATGAAAACAAGGCGTTATTGTTCAATCAATTGCTTGATATGTGTAATTTGGCAAGTTTATAGAGAGTATAGACGTAACATGGAAATCGTGGCGAATTCTTGAAGCATCTGTAGAGTACCACATGACTCAGATATTCATTCATTAACCTAAAAGAACAACTAAAAGCAAACAAGCTCCGAACGGTTGATCATAAATCATAATACAGGGATTGAAATAACAGAAGACACTATTGTACTCCGTAAATAATATGAACAGTCAAACAAACATGATAACTATAAATATAAGTGAATGAACAATCTGGATTTGTAACCAAGCAAAGTTAGAGAAAACCTGCCATGATTCTTCCCCTTGAAAAGTAAAGTCAACCTTGGCTTTCTTTACATCTGGCAATACAGTTTTGTTCTCTCCCTTGCACCGAAAATATACTGTTGGTTTACCTATCAAGTCATGAGTTGTATATAGATGAATAGACTGCAGCGTTACAACTGCACCTGACACATTTCCTGCAGACAAGAACAGCATATATGCATATTGATCAGAAAATCAAAGCCTTAGTCTTTACAGGTGCGAGGCACACTGAGGCGAGGAGGGCTCGAGGCGACAAATCGCAAGGCGAGAGATGAAGGCACATGCCTTGTAGACGCGAGGCACACAATTTTTGCAAACAAATTTATAATTTTAATGTAAACTTTTGTGTGATATTTCCCTTTCTTTGGATTTTAAAAAGAACTAACATGTGAATAAATGTTGGGGATATTATGCCACAGAGAAAGGCAAAAAAATAAATTGAAATTGCGTTTTAGTGCTAGGCTATGTCATGTCTAAAAGGCATACCGACACATTTTGGCTAGTGCCTCAATGTGCCTTGGGCTTAAGCGCACCTGAGCCACGGCTTTTAAAATAAGATCATAGCAGTACTATAAATATGAATCATGAATCATTTTAAGAGCAAAAGGCAACTTAGAGACATAGCACTGATTAGCTGAAAGTTATTTAATTATTGATTAGCTGAACTAATAGCAACATTGGTCATGAACATTTACAAGGAACAGTCAGATTTCATGAAGGCAATTTGGAGACCATGATGGGCCAAGCAAGGGAAGCGACAGTGTCGTCACCTTTGCTCAGCTTATCAAAATTATATACTTTCTTAAACTGTATGAATAGGGCATATGTGTAAGTCAGTTGTAAGGAATTGCTGCAATCAGAAGAACAGGAAATACAGGCTCGGAACTCTTTGTAAATTTAATAGCTTTTGTTTTGCCATGGGTGGAAAAGCATGTTAATTCTTACAAAGAGCTAAAGAAAATACAGGTTTGTAGTACAAGCCATATTATTCGATAAGAAAAGGGTTATTCATTAAATCTCCAAAATATTTCCAATTGTTTTGCTTCAAGCTAAATCTCCCAAAGTCCCACCTAAACTTTTCACAGGCTCACAGCCCACCCCTCGAAGATTTTAATTTGGCTTTCCCATTACTCACTCCAACTCTGTGGAATCTCATTTCCCATCCATTCTTTGGAATTGCGCCATCCCAGTTTAGCAATTTTGAGCTGTAAAATGTCATTACCACCATCCTAATTACGGAGTACATGTCAAAATTGTAGTATATATGGGGCATACCAACTAATCTCTAATTAACCTTCATCCCTAATCAACCAAAATCACCACTGCTAACCAATCAATGAGACACCAGTACCCCATCACTACCAACCTAACCAAGGGACACCGCCGCATTAACTCCAATCTATGTTACTCCGACACTTCACTTAGCTGTCGTGTCGCTTCGACAAGACATCTCAACACTTGACTCCACCTGTGTCCGCGAGTTGGGGTAACACAGACTCCAACCATTGGCGCCACCACTGCCAACCAATCAATGAGACACCACAACCCCACCCCTACCAACCCAGCCAAGGGACAGCACAGCATTAACTCCAACCATGGGCGATTGGGAGCCACAACCAACTAGTGAAAACATCATTCACATAAAAACGAAGCTAGTATATAGTTTGTAAATGTAATCAAATCTTTCATGGTATCCCGTCGATTTTCTCTCCATTTCACCTATGGACTTCAATCATTCCGGCATAAGAGTACTCCCTATGTCTCCTCCAACTGTTACATGTTCTAATTTGATCCGTCTCAACCAATAGTTTACATCTTCCTTAGACATCAATCACGGCAAAGGTTTCCTTAACCCAGTTATATCTCTAACCTAAAAACCGATTTAAAAGCAAACGTAAACAAATGACGAGAATATCCAACCTAACCAGTGAGAAAATAAAACCTAGATCCTTTCACAAAATTCGAACTAGTTCTTGACACTGTATGATCAAAATCAAAATCGCATCGTCCAAAACAATAAATTATATCATGCGATCAAGTTCAATCGAATACAAATGTGAAACCCTAATTTGACAATTTCTACAACAATAACAATTGCAGAAATTTACAACGATTAAGAAATTGTAGGAAAATGAATCATACCGGGGAAAGAAGAAAGGAGGATCGAAAGCAAGAAGGTGAAAGCAGCAGGAAACCTAGAATTCATCGAACATAAAATTAATTTCTGGGAATAATAATCGAAATTAAACTCCGAAAATGGATGAACAGTGTTTCGAAAGATGATTTGGTAAATCTAGAAAAAGTCGTTAGCTGAGTAACAGAGTGGAAGAAGAAGCAATGGCGGTTTCTACGGAGGAGTTGTTACCTTTATTCCGTTTTTTTAAACAAAGGTTAGTTCGGTTCGGTTCGGTTCGGTTCGGTTAAATTTAGTTAAGTCTAAGCTCAAAAGCTCGAGTTAAGCTTGAGCAAATAAGCTCGTACCCCGGGGTCTGATGACATGGTTGGACCTTTTTTAAGAGTTTACTAAGGGTAAGATTATGGGTGATTTTGAGATAAGACTTTGATAAATCTTGTGACAGATTTCCTCAAGACCATCAATAATTATTTCTAGTCTTAAATTGAGTCTTGAAAATCAATTTAAAGATTTTGGATGAGTCTTGACCCCACTTTTAAAAGAATTTATCCAATGAGAAGATCTTAGGTGTATAAATTAGAATTCGAGATGAGTTTGACGGATAATGTATAAATTATGAGGTGAGTCTGAACAATAAAGAAATAATAAAAGTTAGTGAAAAACTGATGTGACAGAGTCTTAACAATTGGGAGGGTTGACGGATAATCATACTCTTAATCAATTTGTCTCATTTTAGACGGATATATTCGTCTAAAAATGTATACGGGTCAAATAATTTCATTTTTGCATGAAAAGTAAGGCCCACCATCTCACTTGTTTTTTTTAGTATAATGTCAGCAATTCCATTCATAAAAACCAATGTTACATCATGAGAGTTACAATCATATATCTACCACTTCATTCACCTCATACATAACCATATCCAACTAGGAAACAAAACAACCTAGCCTAAGTAGCCATTGCTTGTCTCGTTCAGTTACCTGGCCAGCTATACAATGTGGAACCCGTTCCTTCACAACATTCTTCACTTCACTGACAACCTGCTCAGGCCTCAGTAAGGTCTGATCCTTCCAACATCTATTCCTCTCCCTCCATATCATGTACCAGCAAGCTAACATTGCCATCCTTTCCACTCTTCTTTGCAATTTACTCTTGAGCAGACCTGTAAACTGCAACCATTGCATTACTGGTTTCACCACACTGTTACTATACTGACATTGCTGAAAGAGATGTGCATGAGTTTCTTGTCCAATCTCACAAAGATAGCATCTGTCACTCTGGCTTATCCCAAGCAGGTGTAGCTTCATTCGAGTGTTCATAGCCTCATGTTTAATTAACCAACCAATCATTGCATGCTTTGGAACACCCCATGACTCCCAAATATCAGCATACCACTGAACAGGTGGGTGACGATCCTGCAACCAGCAGTAGCCAGAAGAAACTGTATAACCTTTATTATTGTGCTGCCATTCATCATTCACATAACCAGCCCTCATACAATCTCTCACCTTGCATATATTCCTCCAATTCCAGTTTGAATCAGAGGGAGGCTGATATGTGTTCCAATCCCTTCCTTTCAAATAAATGTGGTCAATCCAAAGCACCCACAATTTATCTGCTTTTGTAAAAATCCAGTTCACCAGCTTTCCTACAGTAGCCATATTCCACACCCCTGCTTTCTTAATCCCAAGTCCACCTTCTTTCTTTTCACAACAAACTTTCTCCCAAGCTACCAGTGGAACTCTTCTATACTCACCTTCTCCATCCCACAAATAGTTCCTGCACAGAGCTTCAATTCTAGCTATCACACATTTGGGAAGCATGAAGATAGAGGACCAGTAATTATGCAGAGTATTCAACACAGAATTAATTAAAACCACCCTTCCTGCATAGCTTAACTTCCTTGCCCCAATTCCCTTGATTCTTGCAGCAATTTTATCAAGGAGAACATTACAATCCTGTCTGCTGAGTCTTGTAGGTTGAACAGGAATTCCTAAGTATTTAAAAGACAAAGAACCTTCAGAATACCCAGAAACTTCAAGTATGTCATCTCTAACCACAGGATCAACCCCACTGAAGACAACTCCAGATTTACTAGCATTCACCATTAAACCTGATGTTGCGGAGAATGTAGCTAGTGCTTTTAACAACAACATAATGGATCCTATGTCCCCTTTACAAAACAACAACAAATCATCTGCAAACAACAGATGGTTTAATTTCAGTCCCTTACATAGAGGATGATACCTAAATGGCCACTGTTGAGTAGCATAATCCAACACCCTTGTTAAGTATTCCATGTAGATGGTAAATAAAAGAGGAGACAAGGGATCCCCCTGTCTTAATCCTCTCTTACCAACAAAATAACCAAATTGCACTCCATTCAAATTCAAGGTAAAGGAAGTTGAACTCACACATGCCATGACCAATTCTCTGAACTTCTGTGGGAAATTTAAGGCCTTCATCATCTGCTTCAAGAAACTCCATTCAATTGTATCATAAGCTTTCTGCAAATCCAGCTTAAACATACATCTGGATGAAGTATTCCCCCTACTATAGTGTCTAACCAGGTCCTGACAAATCAAAATGTTCTCCAATATACTCCTTCCCTTCACAAAAGCTCCTTGATTCCTACTTATCACATCAGGCAATACCACAGCAAGCCTATTACACAGAATTTTGGAAATAGTTTTATAGATCACATTACAGCAAGAGATTGGTCTAAAGTGCCTTACACTTGTAGGCCTCTCCATCTTAGGTATAAGAGTGATGACAGTTGAATTTATCTGTGTAAGCAACTTGCCAGTCTCAAAGAAGTTCATAATAGCAGCCCCAATATCAGCCCCCACGTACTATGTCCCAAGCATCCCTAAAGAACTGGCTTGTATATCCATCAGGCCCAGGTGATTTGTCCTTAGGAATGCTGAATAAACACCTCTTAATCTCCTCCATAGTCACAGGTAAAATAAAAATATCATCATGAGCTTCTGTGCAGCAAACCATCTCACTTGTTATTTGTCTTATTATGTAAGTGTTCACATATTTGACCCGTTTACAACTTTAGATGGATAGTGTCATTCTAAAGTGGGATTTTGTGTTACTTAATGGAACATTGTGACTTGCGAGTAATTTTGCGTTGAAGACGGTATTGAGGATCTGGAGGGGATCTCTATTTCTTGTGGGGCTGGATAAAGTCCTAAAACGCATATCGTTTGATTCCCAAAAAAAGATTCGAGTAAAGTGGTTGATTTTCGTGCATTCCACCCGATTGTTAACTTTAGGCATGTCCTTCTTAAGCGCCAGTGTCTAATCACCCTAGTTTTTTCATGTGATGAAAAATTTCAAATGCCTCTAGAACAATGTCAATTTTTAGTCTACCGAGAATAAAACTCCACTGGTTCTCCGACGCAATATCACCTAAGGACATCTTCAGTATCATATACTCCCTCATATTTAATGTAATATATTCCTCTTTCATTTGGGATCTTTGATTAAGAAAGTTAAGTTGAACCACACAAAACACACATCCCCATATGTAATTGAATATGTAGAAAGTATATGCAATATCATATATAAACTTGTGTTGAAAGTACTAGCTAACTGATTGAAGAATGAAGATGTTCTTAGGTGACATTGTGTCAAAGCACCAATGGGTTTTTACTCTTGGTATACTAATAACTCACATTGGTGTGTCATTCGAAATTCTTCATCATATGAAAAAAAAAAATTCTAGGGTGGGGTGGGGCTGGACACAGTGGCAGACCGGGGGTGCGCACCCTTGGTTCGCGTTTTTTTTTATATAAAAAGATCAGTTTCAATAAAATATATAGAATAAGCATCCATAAATGATTAGTAATATTCAAGTAGCTCAGTGGTTAAGTATACTGACTTTGAATTCAAATGTCACGTTTTCTAGTCCCCTTAGGCATGTTTTTTTCTTTTTTCTTTTTTCTTTTTGTGCTCTATACACTTAATTCCCCCTTCCCCTTTCTTATTATTTTTTTTCCCCTTTTCCCAATTTTGTTAGTTAGGTTTTTAGTTAGAAATTGTCTTTAATGAATTAATTATATGAAATTATGAATGTCTTGTACTTTTATTTGATTGTTGGCCGGTGGTGTCTATTTGCGACTTTTTATTGTGAACTAGTTTTGTGCCCGTGAAAAATCACGGGTACCATTTAAATTTACGTTTTCAAGGTTTTTTTTCTTTTTTTTTTTTTAATGTTTAGTACGTCATTGTACATCAATTCATGTTAGTGACTTAGCAAGCAGTGACTGATGATATTTGGTGTAACACTAATGCTATTGAGTACATCTATGTTACATCTTAACTAATCTAAATTTCATTATTGTATGTATTGAAAAAAACAAATCATTAGTAATCATGTAGAGGCTAAAACCTGAAACAACCTTCTAAACATGTTGAAAATAATAATTACCCTTTTTTTCCCAGATTTAAACATTCTCCTTAGTAATAAATTTTATTTTCTTCAAATTATCAATCAATTATTTACTAACCTATTATTAGATAAAACATATTCGAAACATCTAGAA